>JAOXOE010045918.1:0-37257 GCA_028565055.1 Phoeniculus purpureus | reverse complement strand
CAGCCCCATGCCCCTGCCACAGCAGGATCCCCCAGATCCAGTCATCAGGGATCAGAAGGGACCCTGAGAGATCACCCGGCCCCATGCCCCTGCCACAGCAGGATCCCCCAGACCATGGCCTGGGGGCTCCAGCCACTCAGTTTCTAAGCCCCTCCAGGGGTGGCACCTCCGCCCCATCCCTTGCTCCAGCACCCAGCTGGGCCAAAGCACCCGTGAGCTGCTTCGTGCGTTTAACCTCGTGGCTTGAGGGCAGTGTGGGGTGAGCTACAGCCCCTGTTCCACCCAGCTGGAGAGCAGACACCCAGGCCATCGAGCGGGCTCTTAGCAGAGCTTCGACCTGGCCCTGACCCGTTTTCCAGTGACATTTACTGATGGGTTGTTTCTGCTCGGGGCTTTCCAGCAGCCTCCATCAACTGGTCTCACTGGTGACACCAGCACTGAGTCCAGCGGTGCCACAGGCACAGCTGTGGGATGGCAACGTGTGTCCCACCATCAGCAGGACCCACAGGGCTCCTTCCCCACAACTCGGTGCTCTCCAGCTGCTCGGTCGTTGCTTTTGGGGCTCCTTCCCCACATCTCTTTGCCCTGTGGCTCCTAGGTCATTGCTGCTGGGGCTCCTGCTCTGGCAGGGGGATTGGACTGGGTGATCTTTCGAGGTCCCTTCTGACCGCTGATGAACCTTGACCAGGGATGTTCACAGAATCACAGAATCACCTGGGCTGGGAAGGACCTCCACGGCCAGCAAGCCCAGCCCTCAGCCCATCATCTCCCTGACCCCAGACCAGGGCCTCAAGGGCTCCAGCTCCTCGGGTTTTAAACCTCTGCAGGGGTGGGGACCCCACCACCTCCCTGGGCAGCCTGTTCTAGTGCCCAGCCACTCTCTCAGCAAAGAGCTGCTTCCTCAGATCCAACCCAACCCTCCCCTGATGCAACCTGAGGCCGTTTCCCCTCGTCCTGTCATCAGGAATCTGGGAGAAGAGCCCAGCAGCAGCCTCGCTCCAGCCTCCTTTGAGGTGTCCCCTCAGCCTCCTCCCCTCTAGAGTCAGCAGCCCCAGGCCCCTCAGTGACTCTTCGTAGATGCTGCTGTCCATCCCTCTACCCCAACCCTGTTGCCCTTCTCCAGCCCCACTCCAGCCCCTCCATGTCCTCCTGATCCTGTCCCCCAACAGTGGCCCCAGCACTCAGGGTGAGGTCTCGGGAGAGCAGAGCACGGGCAGAGGGTGAGCTGGACCCTCTCCCCTTCCGGCTCACACGGGCTCCGTTGTCCTCGCCACGTGTCCATCGCCCTGTGCCTGTCTGGGGGCGCAGCTGGACCTGGGCTCCTCCCAGCTGCCCCCCTCTGTGCCCGCAGGCTGGGTCCTGGGGTTGGTTGTTAACGTTGGGGCACCAGGAGCTTCCCGGCACCATTGAGAGGCTCCCACAGTAGGGGATTGTCTGCGCGTCGGAGCAGGGGCTGGAGGGTAGAGCCGGCCCTCGGCACCCACCGACGAGCCGGAGGTGTGGGAGGGGGCAGGTCGTGTGCTGGGGCTGTGCTGAGGACACCAGGGTTGGCATGGACCTTTGACGTGGAGAGGGGTGGGATGAGACTGGGGTGAAGCAGCTGCAGGCAGGGTCTTGGGTGGGGAGTGGAGTGAGAGCAGCCCTGAGCAGAAGGACTTGGGGGTGTTGGTGCAGGAGCAGCTCAACAGGAGCCGGCAGGGTGTGATGGAGCCCAGAAGCACCCGTGTGCTGGGCTGGAGCTGAATGGTCCCCTGCAGGGCCAGGGAGGGGACTGTCCCCCTCTGCTCTGCTCTCCTGAGACACCCTGCTGCAGTCCTGCGGCCACTTCTGGAGCCCCCAGGACAAGAAGGACCTGGAGCGAGGCCAGAGGAGGCCACTGGGATGATCAGAGGGCTGGAGCCCCTCTGCTCTGGGGACAGGCTGAAGGAGCTGGGGCTGTTCAGCTGGAGAAGAGAAGACTCCGGGGGGACCTCAGAGCAGCTTCCAGCCCCTGCAGGGGCTCCAGGAGAGCTGGAGAGGGGCTTTGTCCTGGGGGCTCTGGTGCTGGGCCAAGGGGGCTGGGTTCCAGCTCCAAGAGGGGAGATGGAGATGAGCTGGGAGGCAGCAGCTGCTCCCTGTGAGGGCTGAGGACCTGGAACAGGCTGCCCAGGGATGGGGGGAGTCGCTGTCCCTGGAGGGGTTCAACCACCCAGTAGCTGTGGTCCTGGGGAACAGGGTTTGGTGGGCAGGGTGGGTTGGGGTGCTGGTGGGACTGGGTGAGCTGGGAGGGCTCTTCCAGCCTTAATGATTCGGTGACTCTGCAACCTTGCAGGCAGAGTCAGACACCCAGGAGGAAGCTGGAGGAGGTTCCTCCAGTGGAGCAGCTCCTGCTTTGGCCCCTCGTGTGTAGGGAGCAGCTGCAGAGGGTCGGGGATCACAGAATCACAGAACATTAGGGACTGGAAGGGTCCAGTGGAACCTTGGAAGATGATGGTCTGTGGGATGAGCTGCTGTCATTGCCTTCGACACCTCTGGATGGTCTCAATCCCCACCTAAACAGCCAGGAGCTGAGCAGAGCTCAGGAGCTGCTGCACTCGTGTGACCTCTGTTGGCCCTGAGGTCCAGAGCTGAACCAGCCGCTGTCATTGACTTTGGGTCCTTCCTCATCTTCACAGCCCCCCACTGGACTCTCTCCAGTAGATCCCTGTCTGTCTGGAACTGGGGAGCCCAGAACTGGACCCAGGGCTGCAGGTGGGGTCTCAGCAGGGCAGAGCAGAGGGGGCAGAAGAACGTCCCTAGATCTGCTGGCCCCATTTTCTCAATGCCCCCCAGGGTTCCCTCCTGGCCACGAGGTCCCCCTGTGCCGGCTCCCAGCTCTGGGCCACCAGCAGGGGGTCTGGGGCCATGGCTCGTTGGTCTAGGGGTATGATTCTCGCTTAGGGTGCGAGAGGTCCCGGGTTCAAGTCCCGGATGAGCCCCTTTTTCTGAGATCCTAAGGTGTCCCTGGGTCCAGATGGGATCCATCCCAGGGTGCTGGAGGAGCTGGTGCCAGAGCTGGCTGAGCCCCTCTCCGTCAGTTCTCACCGGTCCTGGGCAACCGGGAGCCCCAGATGACTGGAGCGTGGCCAAGGGGGTGCCCATCCCCAGGAAGGGCTGCAAGGAGGATCCGGGCAACTCCAGGTCTGGCAGCCTGGCCTCAGCTCTGCCCAGGTTCTGGAGCGGCTCACCCTGAGGGCCATCAGGCCCCACCAGAGGAGGGTCAGACTGGCCACCAGGAAGAGAGAGTGGTCAGGGACTGGGCTGGGCTGCCCAGGGTGCGGGCTGAGTCCCCATCCCTGGATGAGTTTGAAAGTCGCTGAGATGTGGTGCTGGGGGGTCTGGTTTGGGGGTGACCTGTTCCTGTGCGACTGGACTGAGGGGATCCTGCTGTGGCAGGGGATGGCACTGGGTGATGTTTCGAGGTCCCTTCCCATCCCTGATGCTCTGGGATTCTGCGGTTCCCCTCTCCCTCTTCCCCACCTCCTGTCTCCAGAGAGCGCCGGGTGCAGCTCTTGCTGCACCTTTGTCTGACGAGCTGCGTCGGGAGGTTAGGGGCAGCCATGGCAACGAGCGACGGGGCTGCTCACAGCTCCCCTCCATAGAAACCAGCTTTTCATTAGCCACCGAGCAACGAATCCTGGCTCCTGCTCTGGCTTGAAAGTCCAGCCCCCGCGGGCCCCGCTCTGCAGCCTCCATCCTTTGTCTCTGCTTCCTAGAATCACGCGGTGGTGGGGTCCGGAGGGACCTCTGGGCATCACCCAGTGCCACCCCCTGCCACAGCAGGATCCCCTAGATCCTGTCTTTAGGGGCTGGAGGGGACCTCCAGAGATCACCCAGTGCCATCCCCTGCCACAGCAGGGTCCCCTAGACCCAGTCACACGGACACATGGCCAGGAGGGTTTGAGCATCTCCATAGCAGGAGGCTCCACAGCCCCCCTGGGCAGCCCTTTCCAGGGCTCTGTCACCCTCACAGGGAAAAAGCTTCTCCTTCTGTTCACATGGAGCCTCCTCTGCTCCAGCCTGGCCCTGCTGCCCCTTGTCCTGTCCCTGGAACCCCCCTGAGCAGAGCCCGGCTCCATCCTCCTGACCCCCCACCCTTCTTGCAGTTGTAGCCACCCACGGGGTCACCCCTTGGTCTCCTCTTCTCCAGCTGAGCTCCAGATCTCCCCGGCTGGCAAACACAGCCAGGGGTGGCCACTCAACCCCGTCCCTGGGCAGCCTGTGCCAAGGGCTGAGGGCCCTCTCCAGGGAGAAATTTCTCCTCAGGGCCAGCCTCACTTTCCCCTGGGGCAGCCTGAGGCCGTTTCCTCTGCTCCTGCCCCTTGTTCCTGGGGAGCAGAGACCAGCCCCCAGCTCTCTGCACCCCCTGTCAGGCAGCTGCAGGCAGCAGTGGGGTCTCCCCTCAGCCTCCTTCCCTGCAGCCTGAGCAGCCCCATCTTTACGTGAGGGTAGCAGAGCTCTGGCACAGGCTGCCCAGAGGGGTCTCTGGTGACTTCCAGAAGCCACCTGGGGTCTGCTGTTGGTTCAGCTGCTCTGGCAGGGGGAGTGGGCTCGGGGATGGTCGGCGGTTGGTTCCAAACCCCCGAGCTGTGGCGCTCTGGAAGGTCCTTCCCAACGGAGCCTGAGGAGCAGTGAGAGATCCCATCCGTGCTGATCCCGCTCCTGAGCCCCTTCCTTCCTTCCCCCGCAGAAACGAGTTCAGGCCCTGGATAGACGTGAAGCCGGTGAAGGCGATAAAAGCGAAGCCCCAGTACAAGCCGCCCGACGAGAAGATCACCCACGAAACCAGTTACAGCGCCCAGTTCAGGGGGGAGACCAGTAAGCCCTCCCCGGCCGACAACAAGTTCCTGGAGCGCAGGAGGATACGCACCCTGTACAGCGAGCCCTACAAAGAGCCCCCGAAGGTGAGAGACACGGGGGACCCGGGGCTGGAATGGAACAGGGTTGAATGAACTGGTGAGGTTCCCCCAATCCCACTGCGCCCTGATCTGGGGGGACTGGGCTGGGTGACCTTCCCGCGTCCCTTCCGACCCCCAGTGTTCTGTGATCTCAGATCACAGTGGGCTCTGCCGGCCTCAGGGCATCGACACGGCGCGAGGAGGTGGCCCCGTGCCGCTCGGCATGCCCCCGGCTGCTCCCCCCGTTCCTCGCCCAGCAGACAGGGGCAGCTCCCGGGGCTTCTCGCCTAAGTGCTCTTCTCCACCCGTCCCCGTGTCTCTCTGCCCGTCCCTCCTCCCCGTGTCCGTGTCGTGTCGCCCGCTGCCCTCCCTGCAGGTGGAGAAGCCCAGCGCCAAGCCCTCCAAGCCAAAAAAGCCCAGCACAAGCCATAGACCCCTGAAAAAGGCCAAAGACAAGCAGATGGCGTCGGGCCGGGCCGCCAAGAAAAAGAGCGACGCCGCCGCCGCGGCCACCGCGGCCAAGCCCGACGACAAGGAGAAGAGCAGGGAGATGAACAACAAGCTGGCCGAGGCGAAAGAGTAAATGTCCTGCACTGCCCCCCGCCCTCGGTCCTGCCCCTCCCCTCCCTCTGCCCTCCTCCTCCTCCTCTCCTCTCCTCTTCTTCCCACTCTTTTCCCTTTGGTCGAATAAAGGGCCACAACGTTCACCAGAGGCTTCTAATCTGCTCTCTGCCCGTGGCGCTAGAAGCTCTTCCCTTCCATTTCCGGGCAGCCCCCGCTCTTGCCGGAGGTCGGGAGGCGCCGCCGGGTGCTGGAGGCGCCGGGTGCTGGAGCCGACCCTCCTGGCATCCAGCGAGCCCCTGCCCGCACGCGTGGTCCTGGCGGCGAGGTGCCCGCTGAGCCCCGGAGGGGCTGTGCTCTCCTCCCAGCAGGTCCCGCTAGGGATGGTCCTTGCTGCCCCCCCAGCAGGTCCCGCTAGGGATGGTCCTTGCTCTCCTCCCAGCAGGTCCCGCTAGGGATGGTCCTTGCTCTCCTCCCAGCAGGTCCCGTTGGGGATGGTCCTTGCTCTCCTCCCAGCAGGTCCCGTTGGGGATGGTCCTTGCTCTCCTCCCAGCAGGTCCCGCTGGGGATGGTCCTTGCTCTCCTCCCAGCAGGTCCCGTTGGGGATGGTCCTTGCTGCCCCCCCAGCAGGTCCCGCTAGGGATGGTCCTTGCTGCCCCCCCAGCAGGTCCCGTTGGGGATGGTCCTTGCTCTCCTCCCAGCAGGTCCCGTTGGGGATGGTCCTTGCTGCCCCCCCAGCAGGTCCCGCTGGCGATGGTCCTTGCTGCCCTCCCAGCAGGTCCTGTTTGAGGATGGTCCTTGTTTGGTGCCAGCAGGTGAAAGGTTTTGGAGGCAGAGAGCGGGTCAGAGGTTCCTTGGTGGTGCTGTGGATCTGCTGGAGATCCACCAGGAGCAGTGGTGTGGCCAACAGCCGTTTCCCTTGCTGACACCAGTGGGCTCCAAGAAGCAGCGGGGAAAGGAAATCCCAAGGGTCCCTCCCTCCCTCCAGGGTAGCTGGAGGTCCAGCTGCATCACCCGTGAAGTCCTTGGCTTAAGAGCAAGACAAAGCAGTGAGGGAAGGCGGCAGAGCGGCGCCGGCTCCCCCGGCGCGCGGCCGGTCAGGCCAGGCTGTTCTTCCCCTACTGTTTCCCCGAGGCTGTGGCTCTTTTTGGTTGCTCCTGGTTTGGCTTGAACCTTGATCTGCTTTTCTTCACTTCTCGGGTGCCAGTGGACAGAGCTGGAGGCCAGGACGAGGTCGAGTTTGCAGACGTGACCTTGCCAGGGGTAGGAAGGGGCGGCCACGGCTGCGCCAGAGCTTTCAGCCCCCTGTTGTTCGGACTCTGCCAGCTGCGGGAGCTCGTGCTGGCCCATCAGCATCCTAGGAGGGCCCTAGGCTGGGTGCTGGGATCCCTAGGCTCTCTCCAGACAAGATCTCAGGGTTTCACTCCTACTTACTGTGCTCTTACTCCAGGAAATCCCCCCGCCCAGCACTGCCAGTCTGGCAGCCGTCAGCACAGCGGGACTGTTCCTCAGTGAGGATGGAGCGGCCCGGCGCAGCGGGATCGGGGCCCTTGAGTCACTGGGAGCCGGGAGAGGTCTGCTCCCCATCCCAATCCACATCCCCAGCTCCTGGGTTGGGTCCTGATGCTGATCCCGTCAAACTGGGCTGCTCAGGTCTCCTGCAGCAGAGGGCTTGGAGCCCAAGGTCCGTTGGGCTTGCAGCTCAGCATCTCTGTCCTCACAGGCAGCCCAGCTTGAGGAACAGCTTTTGGAGACCAAACAACTGGGAAGAACAAAGAGATGGGAAGTAGAGGGTAGGGAGGTGATGGAGCAGTTGAGTGGTGTCAGACCTGTGAGGCCGTAGAGAGAGATGATGGAGCAGTTAAGTGGTGTCAGACCCATGAGGCCATAGATGGAGGTGATGGAGCTGTTGAGTATTAGACCTGTGAGGCTGTAGGTGGATGTGATGGAGCAGTTGAGTGTCTGACCCGTGAGGCTGTAGGTGGATGTGATGGAGCAGTTGAGTGTCTGACCCGTGAGGCTGTAGATGGAGGTGATGGAGGAGTCAAGTATCAGACCCATGTGGCCATGGAGAAGTTCAAGTGAGGATGTGTTAGGGATCAGAGAGAAGGAGGGATAGGACAGGAGGGTGAGGAGCCCCATCACCGGGCTCTGACCCCGTTGGATCTGGGTCTTTTGGAAACAGAACCTGCTGGTGGGGGGCTACAAGGCTGAGAGGAGGAGCCGCCGAGCTCTGTGGCCCGCAGCTCGTGCCGTCCGCTGGCCCTAGTCCCGGCTCGAGCAGCCCAGCTGAGTTGATGGTGCGACGTGTCCTGTTTGCCTGGCGCCGAGCAGCCTGCAGCCGTGTGGCAGTGCCGTGTTTCGTGCCCTCGGTGGCGTGGTCCCCAGCTTAGCTGTGCTAGAAGTGTGTGCTGGAGCTAGTCGGGTTGTCTGTGTGGGAATAGACCCTCATTTACACAGAGAGAGAAGCCACTACCTGCCCACCTCCCGGCCTGCCTGTCTCCTTCAAACCTCCCCTGTTGAGGAGACAACCAGGGCAACCAAAACTCAATCCTCCAGAAGTAAAACTGTGGAAGCCCTTGCGAGGGCAGAGCTTAGCTTGGCTTTGCTTTCCTTTCCTTTCCTCCTCCTCCTTGGTTCTTTTGATTTGATGCATGAGCCGCTGGCCTGGCCATCCCCACCATCGCTTCTCCAGCTGCTCGCGAGCTCCTGCAGCGCCGCCCGCGCGCCGACGCTCGGCTCTCGTCTCCAGAGAGGGGCTGAGCCGGTGGAGAGGAGGTGCCGCTCGCAGCAGCTGCCCCGTCCGGCTCTTCCCACCCCATCGCAACAAGGGATGAGCGACCAGAGAAGCTTCAGCTTCCAAGACTTGGTGGGGCTCCTTGGCTTCTAGCTGCTTCGTGAGTCTTCACGCTCCTCAGTAGAGTCCTCCCCGTCGGAGGAGATGGGAACAGCCATGAAGAAGCACTTAGCTGCTTCGTGAGTCTTCACGCTCCTCGGTAGAGTCCTTCCCCGTCGGAGGAGATGGGAAGAGCTGTGATGATGGGGTGTCACAGCAGGTAGAACATGTCAGAAGACACGTAGACAGGTACCAGTAGCCCCACACACCCATCCCACTCTACAAGAGGAAAGACGATGCCAAACAAATCTTCTGATGATGTTTTGGCCTGAAGCTTCACATTGAAGGAGACACCAGACCTTCAGCGCCGCTTCAGTGAGAGTGTTGGGAATTTAGACCTTGGTCTGGGGTTGGACGGGGTGATCTTCAGGGGCCCCGTGCAACCCCACCGTTCTGTGCTTCAGTGCCTTCAAGGGTAACCAAGTCTTGCCCCAGGAGCATCATGAAGGTGCTCAGACCAACTAATCTGGCAAGAGGTGTTGCTGCCCACGGCGAGGGGTTGGAACTCGATCATCTCTGAGGTCCCTTCCAACCCCAACCAGTCTGGGACTGTCTGATCTCCAGGACACTGGGTCAACTGCTGATCCTCTAGAGCTTCAAGGTTGCTTCTTCTCAACGAAGAGCAGCCATCACACTGTTTGCATGCAGCAAAGTGGTCACAGCAAAGTGGGCAGCGAGTGGTCACAGCATGGCCTCACATTGCCTCAATGGTCGGGCTAGATGGTCCCAGGGGTCTTTTCCAACCAGAATGATTCCTCGATACCTGCATTTCTGGTGGCATCTGACCTCAAAGTGCAACCCAGTGGTCTAAATTCCCTCCCTAGCAAAGCAGGACCAGTCCAAGGACCGTTGAGCTACTTGTCTAGCGCTGGGTGGAGCGAATGGTCCTTGCAAGGGCTCCAGCACTGCAGAAAGAGCTTAGGAGACACTGGTGGGGCCTGGAGACCTCCCTCTCAGACAGCAGCCGAGCAGTGATGGAGCTCCACACGCACCAGGTCCTCACCGTAACCTCTGAGCACCCGCCCTCGCACCGCAGGACCCGCAGCAGAGTCGGGCACCGGGGTGGCCTCCTGCTTCGCTCCACCTGCCGCAGACTTCACGCCCATCCAGCCCACTCAGGTTTATCAGGAAGGAGACCACCTCTCGGCCGCTGCCCGCTCGCTGCGGACTCGGAGCTTGTCCGTCCCACCGGTGTCCAGCTGCTTCCCCGCTGGTTTTCTGCCATGTTTTGCTTCTCCTCCTTCACAAAGTTAAGGCCCAAACCACCAGCCACCTCCCGCTTGGCCTGGGTGGGACCTTTGGGAGCTCCTGAGCTGCCGATCGATGGCTGGGAGCTGCCCATGGGCCGCTTGGCTCCCCCAGCGCTCGCCGCTCCTCCTTTCTGCAAACGATGGTGCTAAGCTGCCCGAGCTGCTGTTCCTGCCACCTCGCTTCACACAGCCCCGGCCCCGGCCGCTGCCCGTCGCCCGCCGTGAGTGTCCACAGACTCTCTTGTTGCCTCTTGGAGAGGCCGGTCGGAAGCGTCTAACTGATGGACGACCCCTGGTTGCGGCCGGGCTCTGGCCGCCATCACCGCCGGCCTCTCTCTCTCTCTCTCTCCCCGTGTCTCTGTCTCTCTCTCTGTGACGTGTGGAGCACATCTTCCTCGTGGTGCTTTCTTCTTCTTCTTCTTCAGAGTCTCTTGCTGTCCCAGTCGAGAAGCCACCCACTGGCCCCACGCGCACTGGCCCCCTCCTCACGCCCCAGTCCCAGCCCGCACCCCCGGTGAATGTCTAGCCAATTGATTGTGACGTGCTCGTGACCTTTGCTTGCCCCAGGGGGGTTCTTCTTGCATTGGGGTGTCTTTTTCCAATGGTCAATAAATGCTGAAGACGAACAGCACCTCCTTCCTCTTGTGTTTGTGGCAAGAAGAGCAGCTCCAGCCCAGCTTGGAGGGTCTCTTCCCACCCTGAAGCTTCCAGTGGGTCTATGGAGTAAAGTCCCTCTCCACCCTCCTCACACTGGGGTTGCTTAGGGCAACGTCCCTCTGGGTGCCTCTCCATGTCCCTCTGGCCCCTTCCATGTCCTTGGGGTAGGGACAACTGAGCTGCCGCAGCCTGACTCCCTTTAGGTGTCTGCTAACCTCAACAGATGTGACGAGTCTCCTGTGCCACTGGAGCTGGGGGGTCCTGCTGTGGCAGGGGATGGGACTGGGTGATCTCTCGAGGTCTCTTCCAATCCCTGGTGCCCTGGGATTCCTTTTCCCTCCTTGAGCAGAAGGTGTGTGTGGTGCCCTCACCTTGCTCTGGACCAGGGAGCCCCATCAAGAGCTGCAGCAAGGGGAGGAGATGTGGCTGAGGTCACTCCTGCTCCATTCCACACCCTTTTCCCTTTCTCTTTGGCCCCAAGACCACCTGAAGACCCCAGGAGATGGGGCCAAGGGGCTGCAAATCCCTGCTGGAAGGAGGTGCTGGGTTCCTGGGCTGAGCACTTGGGGCGGGCTCCAGCCTGGCAGTGCCCGTGGAAGTGCAGAGCGCTGGGTGCTGCAGAAGATGAGGGCTGAGAAGGAAGCAGTGCTGAGGGCATCGCTTGGTTTGACACGGTGACCCCTCATCTCAGCTTCATCTCTCCTCTTTTAGACTTCTTCCCCCCTACCTTCAGGTTTTGGGTTCTAACCAGGCTTCTCTCCTTGGACTCTCCTTGGACTGAGTTTCTCAAGAGCCCCCTCCCCAAGCTTGGGCTCCGTTGGCTGCGTTGGGGCTGTGTTCCAGAGCCTCTGCTCCACCAGAGCTCTGCCGACTTCCATGGAGCCACCAGACCCTCCCTGCCTGCTCTCCCCCTCCCTTGGCGAATCCATCCCATCGCGAGGCTCCACCACCCATGCTGCTGCCCAAAGGCTCTCCCCTCCCCGTTCACCCACCAGACATCGTCTCCCAGGTGTTTCAGCCGAGCTGAAGGTCTTCACCTCTCTGCAGCTGCTCTTGGAGAAGCTCTTCAGGCCAAGGGCTGATGGGGTTTATCGGCCACAGCCTGTGGTGGCCAGCAAGGTTCAGCACCGGGTTTGATGGGGCTGTGAGCACCTTGGTCTGGTGGGAGGTGTCACTGCCTGTGGCAGGGGCTTGGAGCTGGGCGATCTCCAGGGTCCCTCCCAACTCAAGCTGTTCTGAGAGGTCTTCTCCACGTTTGATGAGAGTCCGGTCCCGCGCTCATCGTCCTCGTCCTGCTCTGCTCTGAGCTGGCTCAGCCTCAGCACCCGAAGGGCCAGCAGTGCCGATGAGACAGGAGGACCTCCGGGCTGGTGGTGGTCACGGGCACCCGGGTGATGGTCTTTGGCCGTCACTGTCTGAGCCCGCAGCTCCGCAGTTCGGTGGCTGCCGGGAGGACGGTGGCTGTGGAGCTTCTAGTGTGGAGGAGCTGGCTGGAGCAAAACCAGCCCCGGTTGGACTGGGATCCTTTGGACCTCGGGTTCTGGGCCAGCGCCGGAGAGCAGAAGGTCTTTGCTGAAGAGGTCTCCGGCGCAGCTGGTACCTCCCCATGCCCAAGGAAGAGCCGCCGTCCCCACGGCGTGGAGGAGCCGAGCTGGGCGGGAGGAAGCCACGGCCACGGCCAGCTCTGGGAGCGGGTCTCTTGTGGAAAAGACTGCGGTGGCCAGACCTGTTTGCAGCAGCCTCGCGGTGAGTTGGATCCAGCTGGGTCTGGCTCCGTTTGCCTGGGCTGGGGCAAACCCCCTGCAGCCACTGGGTCTAGTCCCGAGCTCGGAGAGGGCCGCGGCGAGGGGGTGACGCATCTCTGGGCGCTGCCTGGCTCTGCTCTCTCGTGTTGCTGCCCCCTCCATCCGCTTCCTGCAGCCTCCCCCCTCCATCCATCACGCGTCTGCCCTCATCCCTGGAGACCTCTTTCTGCTCCTAAAGAACGTTGACTCCCTGCAGGCTCTTCCTTCCCCACCTCTCCCTTTGGGTCGGCAGGACCCAGCCTTCCCCCCAGAGCCCATCCAGAAGGGTCTGGCTTCTTGTCCTCCCACCCGAGGTGACCCCAGAGCTCCTCCCGACCCCCCTGGAGCCACCATCACCTCTCGCTGCTCTCAGACAAGGGCTTAGCTGGGCTGGTTTTGCACCACCAGGGTTTTCAACCACCCCCCTTGTCGGACGCCAGGAGCTTCTTCCTGAGACAACCCCAGAGCGAGGAGCTCGCTGGCCGCAGGTTATGGTCAGTTGGCCCCGGTCCTGGTCCCAGTCCAACCAGAAGCTCAACAAGAAGTCAGCGGCTCCATCCCGCCTGGAGTCCTCAGACATCCACGGGCCTGGGACCAGGACCAGGCTCCCCAGCCCGCCTGGGGACCCACCAGACCCTCCTGGGACCAGGACCGGGCTCCCCAACCCACCTGGGGACCCACCAGACCCTCCTGGGACCAGGACCGGGCTCCTCAACCCACCTGGGGACCCACCAGACCCTCCTGGGACCAGGACCGGGCTCCCCAACCCGCCTGGGGTCCCACCAGACCCTCCTGGGACCAGGACCGGGCTCCCCAACCCACCTGGGGACCCACCTGTCCCCTCGGGGCTACGTCCAGCCAGGATGGGGGGTCGTGTAGCTCTGCTGCAGCCCGTGGCCCTGACGGCTCTGTCTCTGCTCCTAGGGCTCCCGAACAAACCGCGGGTGCTCCAGACCAAGAGCCGAGGACCTTAGTGGAAGAGCAGCGGGCGTGAAGTCGAGAGGCTCCTTCCGAGCGGCCAACGTCTGGCCGTCGGGCCAGCACCAGATAAAGACGGTGGCCGGAGCTGGGTGACGGCTCCTGGTGTCTCTCGAGCGCTCAGAAGCTCCCCGTCGGCCAGGAGCTGTGCAACGCCCTCGGTGCCTTCGTTTCCACCCAGTAAAGTCGGAGGAAGACAAACGGGTCCAGTTGTCCCTCTGTTGGTAGCTGGGGAACGGCTCTGGTCCCAGTGGCTACGCCCTCTGGCAACGGAGAGGCCACAGTCGCCTCCGTTACCCCTGGATGGGGATCTGATGCCAAGGGCAGGGAGCGACAGGACGAGGGGTGACGGTTTGAGGCTGGAAAAGGGCAGAGGGAGGCTGGGCAGGAGGAGAAAGGGCTGGAGCCTGAGGGTGGGGGGGCCCTGGAACAGGTGGGGGACACCCCGCCCCTGGAGCCACCCAAGGTCAGGCTGTCTGAGGGGTCACTGGGGAGATGCTGGTGCTGCTCCCACCCACCGGCCGAACAGCCCCACCTCCCTCAGCCTCTCCCTCCCACGTCTGTTTGCACCCAGCTTTTCACCTTCTCCATAACCCCCAGCTGGTTCCTCCTGCTCCCGGAGATAATCGAGTCAGCAGCTGCCCCCTGGCAGCCGACACCGTCTCCCACCAGGCTGCAAACTCTTCGTGGCTGGGGCTCCTCTCCCCCCTTTCTGCTCCCGGCTGCCCAGCCCGAGGCGCTGCTGCGATAGAAGGGGTCGGAAGGGACCAGCTCCAGCAGCAGCACCGGTGCAGGGCAGCTCGGCTCTGCCTGGGCTACCTGGCTACCAGCCTCACACCCCAGTGCACAGCCGTGGGGCTGAGGGAGAGCTCAGGAAGGTCTTTCAGGCTGAGTTTCACACCCCAGGCTTCACCGATGGGACCGGAGGGTCTTTCGAGGTCCCTTCCCGTCCCTGATGCCCTGGGCATGGCACCTGCAGGCTCTGCCCTGCTGCTCTCCGGGCTGCCTCCTCCCGAGGGTGTCGACACCCTCTGCCCCTCCCTGATGGCCTGCAGCAGCCAGGGGCTGCCCAGCAGGAACCCCCGGAGCTCTCGCTGGCGCTGCCAGCCTCGGCCGGGCTCGTTCCCCTCCCCGCAGCCGTTCCTAGATGGCCTCTCCCCCCGTCGTTTCCTCGAGGCTCTTAAAAAGCCTTGACCTGAATCATTCAACCTCCACCCGCTCCCCTTCTGCTCCCCTGTGGCTGCTCCTCCGTCTCCATCCCCCTGCAGCGTTTGCCTCCCGCTCCGCCGTTCCAGCCGCTTCGTGTCCCCCTCCAGCCCCGAGCTCTGCTCTGCCCCTGCGGGGAAGCAGGTTGTGGGGCCCTTCCGGGCCACGGCCAGGACTCCCTCTCCGGGCTAAATCCCTTTCCTTTTTAATGAGTCTCGGTTAATAACTCACCCCCCATCAATGATGGATGAGGGCATCGCCCCCCCGAAATGGCTTTTCCCTGTCGAGGGAGGGGGACTGCGGCTGCGCTTGAAGGCAGCAGCCCCGCAGGGCACAGGCTCGCGGAGCATCGGGGGCTGGAAGGGACCGAGAGAGAGCACCCAGTCCCACCCCCTGCACAGCAGGATCCCCTAGATCCAGTCTCTAGGGCTGGAAGGGACTGAGCAGTTCTCACGGGTCCCTTCCCACCCCTGATGCCCTGGGATCCACCCAAGAGCCCGAGTGTACCCGACCCATCTCTCTTCGCAGACGCAGCCACGGGTGCCCCTGGCTCGCACACCGAGCCCTCTGTTCCGACCAAGGACCATCTGGCCTCCCCATCCCCTACCACCAACCTGTTCAGACTGCCTCAGCCGCCCGAGGGTTTGGCCGTTTGTGCTGCTCGGGCTGATGGTCCTTCTCTGTCAGAGCTCTTCTGGGCCACTTTGGTCCTGGCAGCAGCACGAGCAGAGCTATAAATCAGAGCAGCTGCCGGAGGCTGGGGGGATGCAGGTGGGGAAGGGGCAGATGTTTTCTCGTCCCTGAACCCACTGCTGGCTGTGAAAACACAGTCATGATTCACACCCACTAGAGCATCTCAGCTCCATCTGAGCCTCTGCTCCCTAACAAACCCCAACACCCCTCATTAGCGCCACCACATCCTGCCAGGTGGTCTTTGTTACTGGAGGAAGGACTTGGGCATCACCCTGGCAACACCTGTGGGTTTGGGGCTGCTGGAATCACTAAGAGGACATCCCCACACCCCTAGACTTTTGCTTCTGGTACTGGGAGTCTCCCTGAATCATAGTTGGGGTGAAGGGACCTTCCAGCTCCTCCAGTCCCACCCCTGCAGGGAGCAGGGACACCCCAGCTCAGAGCCCCCCAGGGGACACCCTGACCTGCGATGGGGCTTCTCCCTATTCTCAGAGCAGCCTGGGCCAGGCTCTCAGCCCCCTCAGCATCAAACATCTCCTCCTCCTCCCCAACCTGAACCTCCTCCCCGAGTTGAACCATCACCCCTTGTCCTGCCACAGCAGCCCCTGTCCAAAAGTCCCTCCCCAGCTGCTGATCAGCTCCTTGAAGCCCTGAAAGGCCCCCAGAAGGTCTCCCCAGAGCCTTGTCCAGAGGGTCTCCCCAGAGCCTCCTCGTCTCCGTGTCTCACCACTGCCTGTACTCGCAGCTGCGAGGATCGGGCACCGAGGAGAGGAGCACAACCTCTTCCGGATGGATGCGGAGCCTGGAGAGGGCTGCGCAGAGCAGGACTGATGGGGCTGAGCTGACACCCGCTGGTGGAGAGCAAGACTACAGCCAGGGTGAGGTTGCCTCGGGGCTAGTGGCTCTTCAGCTGTACAACCTGCTCTCGAGAGAGAGAGCAGATTTAACTGCTGCACACAGAGACAGAGAAGTACCCCCAGAACATAGAAACCAACCCAGAGGGTGACCCGGTGGGGGTTTTAGTGCAGCCTGAGGGTGCCCCGGGGCTGCGGGTGCTGCCCGGCTCAAAGTCACAGAAGCCCAGAGCATCGTGGGTGGAGGGACCTCGGCAGCCTCGCAGCCAGGGCCGTGTCATCCTGGAGATGGAAAACTCCTCCTTCCCCGGTGCTGTCAAAGCGGGGGGTTTCCAGGCAACCTTGGGGCTGGAGAAGGGTTGGACCCGCAGCAGATGGCGCTTAGGGCCAGCAAACGGGCTGATGAGGAGCCGGCGGTGGCTGCCAGGCACTGACCATCAGAGATGCAAATGAGCCTGGTGACCCACAGAGAGAGAGCATCAGGGGTGGGAAGGGACCTCGAGAGACCACCCAGTCCCATCTCCCTGCCACAGCAGGATCCCCTAGATCCAGTCGCACAGGAACAGCCCAGGTGGGTTTGAAACTTCTCCAGAGAACGAGACTCCACAACCCCCTGGGCAGCCCCTGCCATGGCATTAAAGACCTTCCCTGTGGGGTTAAAGACCTTTAATGGGTGTTAAAGACCTGTTCACGGGCGTTAAAGACCTTTCATGGGCATTAAAGAACTTTCCTATGGGGTTAAAAACCAGTTCATGGGCGTTAAAGATCTTTTCACGGGAATTAAAGACCTTTCATGGGTGTTAAAGACCTTTCCCACGGGGTTAGAGACCTGCTCATGGGTGTTAAAGACCTTTCAGGTCCAAGGGCATCCTGGCCTGGGTCAGGAACTGTGTCCCCAGCAGGAGCAGGGAGGGGACTGTCCCCCTGTCCTCAGCACTGGGGAGGCTCTACCTTGAGTGCTGGGTCCAGTTCGGGCACCTCAGTCCAAGGGAGACATCGAGGGGCTGGAGCAAGGGCAGAGGAGGGCAACAAAGCTGGGGAAGGGCTGGAGAATCAGTCTGGTGAGGGGAGATGGAGAGAGCTGGGGCTGTTGAGTCTGAGGAGGCTGAGGGGAGCCCTCATCGCTCTCCACAGCTCTCTGACAGGACCCTGCAGAGATGCTGCTGCTGGGCTCTGCTCACAGGTCAGTAGTGACAGAAGCAGAGCGAAGGGCTTCCAGCTCCACCAGGGGAGGGTCAGACTGGCCATCAGGAAGAGATTCTTCCTGGAGAGAGTGGTCAGGGGCTGGGATGGGCTGCCCGGGCTGGGGTTTGAGTTCCCATCCCTGGGTGAGTTTGAAAGTGGCCGAGATGTGGTGCAGGGGGATCTGGTTTGGGGGTGACCTTGCAGAGTGGGACTGGTGGTTGGGCTCGCTGATCCTGGGGGTCTTCTCTGACCTGAGTGACTCTGTGGTTCTGAGATTCAGTGGTCTGACGCAGGGTCCCTCAGAGCCAAGGGCACAAGACCCAGCGGCTTCCACTGAGGACTTGGGTCCTGCAGCTGCAGCTGGAGCTGCCGGAGTCTCAGGCAGCTCGTCCCTGCGGGACAGGGCACCTCTGCTGCCATCACTGATGGGAAGCTCTGAGCTGCAGCTGGGAGAACCCAGGTAAAGGTCTAGTTCAGCAGCTCCAGGAGCTGCAAGGAGCCCCACTGAGCCCAGGTCTGTGATGATGGAGCTTCCCAGAGCCCTGCAGCCCTCCATCCTCTTGCTCAGATCAGCCCCAGGCAGCCGCAGCAAGGGCTGGCTGGAGAGGTCTCTCCACGCGCCGAGTGGCCACTGTCCCGAGGGGGGGCTCTGCGAGGGCGCTGGAGGCGGCCGCAGCCCCGCGGTCACCGGCTCGAGCGCCGCAGGACGGTGACGCAGCCGTGGTAGCTGGTGCAGCGCTGCAGCGGCGGCTGCGGCTCCACCGTCCCCGCAGCCGGGTCGAAGGCGAAGGCCCTGTCGGTGCCTTCCCCGCGCTCGTCTCGGCCGCCCAGGATGTAGATCTTCCCCCCGCAGACCGTCAGGCCGCAGCTCTCCTGCGGGGCGGAAGCAAAGAGCAGGAGCTCCGGGTAGTTCGGGCTGAGCAGGGGGCTGAGTCCCTGCAAAGGGCAGCTCGAGGGAGCAGGAGCAGGGCCGAGGTGCCTCCCGGCTCTCGGCACCCCGTGAAGTTCTATGGAGCTGAGTCTCCTCAGTGACGGGGCTGCTGGTGCCTCCAGACTCACAAACCACCTCGAGGCCAGCAGCCCGGCGAGCGCCCCTTGCTGCTCTGGCGTGGATGGGCTAATCCAGATCAGGACGAGATGCACCACAGGATCGTCCAGGCTGGAGAAGCCCTTCCAGACCATCCAGTCCAACCCTGCAACCCCCAGACACTACCCTGTCTCCTCAAACCCCCCTGCGGGGACGGCGCCTCCCCCAGCTCCCTGGGCAGCCTGTTCCAAGGGCTCCCAGCTCCTGCTGGGAAGAAGTTTGTCCTCAGATCCAGCCTGACCCTCCTCTGGCGCCACCCGGCCCCGTTGCCTCTGCTCCTGTCCCCAGCCCCTAGGGAGAAGAGGCCAGCCCCAGCCTCACCCCAACCGCCCTTCAGGGAGCTGTGGGGAGCTGCGAGGAGCTGCGAGGTCTCCCCTCAGCCTCCTCCTCTCCAGGCTGAGCTCCCCCAACTCCCTCAGCCTCTCCCCACCAGCCCCTCTAGTCCAGTTGCCCTTCTCTGTCCCCTCTCCACGTCCTTCCTGCACTGTGGTGCCCCAGCTGCCCCCGGGACTCGAGGTGCAGCCTCGCCAGGGGCCAGCACCACCCCCTGGGTCATTCCAGAGACAAAGGGCAGGCTCAGGGCTTCTTCCCTCCTTACCAGAGGCCCGGGGAGGGTGGCCACCGCTCGCCAGCTGTCTGCCCTGGGGTCATAGCTGAAGATCTGGCTGAGGAGCCCTCCCACCACGTAGATGAGGTTGTCCAGGCAGACGGCGCTGATGCACCGCTGCTGAAAGGGGGTGGGAGACAAGAGCGACCACTGGTTCTCCTCTGGGTCGTAGCACTGGACCTGCGAGGAGAGAGGGTTGGGAGGAGACGGGCCCTGCGCCTCTGCCTGCTGGGAGGTGCCCCCTCCCTCCATCGCCCCCCGTGGCTCTGCTCCGGGCTCTCCCCAGCAGCCCCCCTCCGCCTTCCCTGGCCGAGCCCCCCCGGCAGTACCACGTCGGTGCTCGCGGTGTCGTCCACGGCGCCGCCCAGCACGTAGAGCTTGCCCAGGCAGGTGGCCACGGCCGCCGAGCTGACCGCCTGCTGCAGAGGGGCCACGGGCGACCAGCTGTTGGAGAAGGGGTCGTAGCGCTCGACGCTGCAGAGGCGGCGGAAGCCGTCGAAGCCTCCCACGGCGTAGATCTGCCACGAGAGGAGCACGGGAGGGGACGAGAGTCCTGGGCCAGGAGGACAGGCGGCAGCACAGGGCCAAACCCTGGGGCTGCACTAGTGGCCCTCAGGGCTTCCAGAGGTCCTTCCCCATGCAAACCGCCCCGAGGTGCTCCAAGACCCCCTAAAGGCTGAATGCCGGCACCTCGCAGCTTCCCAGGGCAGAGCCCAGCGCTACAACCTGACCTGCCCCCAGCCCGGGTGGGGGTGCCGGGTGCCCAACAGCAGCCAGCAGGGGGCCCAGGAGGCCAGTGGCATCCTGGCTTGGAGCAGGGATGGGGTGACCAGCAGGCTCTGCACTGGGGACACCCCACCTTGAGTGCTGGGGCCAGTGTTGGGCCAGAAGGACATTGAGGGGCTGGAGCGGGGCCAGCAAAGGGCAGCGAGGCTGGGAGAGGGGCTGGAGAACAGGGTCTGTGGGGAGGGGCTGAGGGACCGGAGGTGACTGAGTCTGGAGAGGAGGAGGCTGAGGGGAGACCTCACTGCCCCCTACAGCTCCCTGAAAGGAGGCTGGAGCGAGGCTGCTGCTGGGCTCTTCTCCCCAGTTACTGATGACAGGATGAAGGGAAGTGGCCTCAAGTTGCATCAGGGGAGGGTTGGGTTGGATCTGAGGAAGCAGCTCTCGAGTGGCTGGGCACTGGACCAGGCTGCCCAGGGAGGTGCTGGAGTCTCTATCCCTGGAGGGGTTTAAAACCCGAGCTGCTGGAGCCCTTGAGGCCAAGGTCTGGGGGTCAGGGAGCTGTTGGGCTGAGGGCTGGGTGCTCCTGGAGGTCCTTCCCAGCCCTGATTCTGGTTCTGTGACCCCGAGGACAACACCCAGAGCACCTTGGCACTGGGCAGCAGGAGTGAGGGCCAGAGCTCCACACGGACCCTCCCAGCCACGAGCCAGCCCCTACCTTGCCCTGCAGGGGGGTCATCCTGTGTCTCCACCGCCCTTTCTGCAGACAAGCGACCTTGATCCAGACGTTCAGCTGGGAGCTCAGCACCCAGACGTCGCTGCTGCTGATGTGTCCTCCTGAAACACAGAGGGCTGGAAGGCTGCTGCCGCCCCGGGGGTAGCTTCACCCCCCAATTACTCTACAACAGCTCCTGGGTGATCTTTCGAGGTCCCTTCCAATCCCTAACAACTGGATCTAGGGGACCCTGCTGTGGCAGGGGGTGGGACTGGGTGATCTCTCGAGGTCCCCCCCAACCCCTGATGTTCTGGGATCCTGTGATACCTACAGCCAGGAGACGGCTGCTGGGCTGTGGCCGGCTGAGCTCAGCTTCCCAAGGGAGGTGCCTCCAGCACTTCAGGGCACCTGCTGCACGGCTCCATCTCTCACCCCAAACCCCCTTCCCAAGAGCAGAGTGAGGGGCACAGAGGAGACTGAGGTTCTAGCAGCCCCTGACAGCAGACACCAGCCCGTCCCACAGCCGAACCCCTCTCAGAGGAGCCCACCAGGAGGAAAAGGTCTGTCGAACACTGCTGTCCCCTCCCTCAGCGGTGAAAAGGCTCCCTGGGACAGCAGAACCCAAAGCACCTGAGGACAAACCTCATCAAGAGGTGACTGCACCCCAAAACCAGGAGGCAAGAGGGTGACCCTTGCTGAGGAGACCCACAGAGCGGTGGTTCTCTGCGGCCAGGAGGGGACCCCGAGGCCAGGAGGGGCTCCTCACCTGACAGGTAGACGTCGTTCTTGAGAGCGCAGGCAGCGAACTCGGAGCGGGTGCAGCCCGGCACGCTGGGCAGCGCCGACCACTGCCGGCTCTTGGGCTGGTAGAGCTCGGTGAAGGGCAGCTTCAGGAGGCCTTTCTTATCGCAGCCCCCGATGACCACGATGACTTCTGCCAGCTCCATGAACCTGGGGAGCGAGCGGCAGGGCCTGGGAGGGACCCCAAAGCACCACCCAGCCCAATCCACCCCCCATCCCAGGGTCTTTCCCAGCCCGAGCAACCCCGTGGGTCTGCACAACCGACCCCAAGGCACCTCTCCCAGGGTGGGTGGGAAGGGGTCTGCAGGGCAAGGAAGGGGCAACGAGCTTTGGAAGCCCCTTGTGGAGTTGCCCTTGGCCACTCGCCCTCCCCTTCCCAGCTCCATCATCCTCCCGGCTCCTGGCAGCCGGCCTGGGGCAGCCTCTCTGCCCAGGGAGAGGAGGGTCTCCAGGAGCAACCCCTCTCCCTCCAGCCCTGGCAGCAGTGGGCAGAGCAGGGGAAGCAACGCCCTGCCAGCTAGGAGGTGGCCACGGGGGACTGGCTGGGCAAGAGGGGAGGAAGGAGGCGTGTGAATGAGGGTCCCCACTGCTGCCCTGGGCTGTGCAGACCGAGACACCTGGCTCCAAGGCCAGCACCAAGAACACAGAGCCAGGACGAGAGGGCAGCGCCTGGAGCTGCCGGGGGAGGGCTGGGGTGGATGTGCGGAAGCCCTTCCTGAGGGAAAGGGGGGTCAGAGCCCAGGGCAGTGGGGGGGCCCCATCCATCCCTGGAGGTGCTGGAGGGCAGCCTGGCTGTGGCCCTGAGCGCCCTGGTCTGGCCACAGGGGTGCTGCTGGGTGCTGGGCTCAGGGGGCTTCTCGAGCCTCAGTCACCCTGGGATCCAAACGCGACCCCCCACCTCGTGCAAGCCCGGGGCTCGGGCGGCGCCTTTACCTTCTGGGCCTGGCGCGCGGGGAGCCGCCCTCGCTGCCGAGGATGTGGTGCCTGCGAGCCTCGAGCAGCAGCGGGACGCACTCCCTCGCCTCCTGGATGAGCCCGTCCGTCTCGACCTTCTCCAGGAAGTAGGAGGGGTGCAGCAGGGGCAGCCGCACGTGCTCCAGCAGGCCCCGCAGGGCCCCCTTCCTGGCAGCCGCGTCGTGCCGCACCCAGCGCATCACCGCGTCGAAGACCAGCTCCTCCTCGGGGACCGCCAGCCGCTCGTCGGCCAGGCACTCGGCCAGCTCCTTCGCGCCCATCCCCAGGAACTCCTCGTGGCCGGACACCTCCACGAAACGCTCCAGCGTGAACCTCCTGCTCTTCTCCGCCAGCGACGCCACGGCAAACGAGTCGGCGACCTTGGCGATGCCCAAGCAGTTGCAGGGGTGGAGCTGCCCCTCCAGGAAGGCGGCGCAAGCGTCTCTGAGCTTGGAGAGCTGCAGCAGGTCGGACAGCGCCAGGATGTCCTCCACGTTGTCCTCCCCGATGACGATGTCCCCCCCGTACATGTAGTCGAGGAGGAGGGACATGGTGGACGCGGATATCTCCTGGATGTTGACGACATCCTGGTGGCCCTCCTTGAGGTCCCCACCAAACATGGCTCGGAAGTAGGTGCTGTTGGCCGACAGCGTGGCCCGGTGGCAGGGGAACTCCTGCCCGTCGATGAGCAGCACCACGTCCGTGAAGGTGCCGCTCTGCCGGTAGGAGTTGAGCGTCTGGAGGATCTGCTCAGCGTGGCAGGAGCCGCTGCAGAGCTTCGTGTGCAGCTTCTCTGCGCTCGGGACCCCTGCCCCCTTCTCCAGGCTGCTGCTCCGGACGCTCGATTCTTCCTTCATCGTTCGAGGCATCCTGGGCGGGAAACAGCCAAGGGGAGCAGAGAGGAGGGCGCTGTCATGATCCCACAGAACCCCAGGGCACCAGGGGTGGGAAGGGACCTCGAGAGATCACCCAGTGCCATCCCCTGCCACAGCAGGATCCCCCAGATCCAGTCACACAGGAACAGCCCAGGAGGGTTTGAAACTGCTCCAGCGAAGGAGACTCCACAACCCCCCTGGGCAGCCCCTGCCAGGGCTCTGGCACCCTCACTGCCAACAAGGTCCTTCTCACACTGATGGGGAACCTCCTCTGCTCCAGCTCCCACCTGCTGCCCCTTGTCCTGTCACTGGGTGCCCCTGAGCAGAGCCTGGCTCCGTCCTCCTGACACCCACCTGCTCAGACCAATGGATGTGGAACCTCCTCTGCTCCAGCTCACAGCTGGTGCCCCTTGAGGCTGGAAAACACCTCCAGGATCATCAGGTCACTACAACAAGGACAGAGACACCTCTGCGAAGAGCACTGGGGACTCCAAGCTCAGCTGAGGCGCTCGGCTCCAGCCAACACCGTGGCCTTTCCATCTCCCCTTCTCTCCGCGACCCACAGATGCTCCCAAGCCATCAGCTCAGCGCTGACCTCCTGACAAAGAGACACTCCCCACACACACCCCCCCTGCCCAATTAATCCAGCTGCCAGCTCTCTGCACCCCCCTGTCACGCAGCTGGAGGGTCTCCCCTCAGCCTCCTTCTCTCCAGCCTGAGCAGCCCCAGCTCCCTCAGCTGCTCCCACAAGGTTCCTCTGCTCCTGCCCCTTGTTCCTGGGGAGAAGAGACCAGCCCCCAGCTCTCTGCACCTCCTGTCACGCAGCTGCAGGCAGCAGGAGGGTCTCCCCTCAGCCTCCTTCTCTCCACCCCAGAACAAACCTTCTGCAGCCCCTTCCCAGCCCCACTGCAGCCCCTCGATGCCCTTCGGGGTCACCGTTCCCCCCACCAGGCACCCCCGCAGCAGCAGACGACGATGCTGGCACCGTTAGCTCTGCACCCGCAGCCGGCGGTGCGGGAACCCCCCCTCACCTGGCCGGCAGCTCCTGCTCCCCGGGGGGACCCAGCGAAGCTTCAGCTGCTCCCGTCGCGGGGCTCCGACGGCGGAGCTGCGGCGGCACCAGGGCGCTGCCTTTATCCTCTCGGACTGATGGAGGGGCCGGGGAGAGACCGGCTTTTGTCTGCGCTGAGTGACAGCGCGGGGAGCCCCGGGCCCGCCGCCAGGAGCAGCCCCGCGAAGGCCGTCGCGGCTCGGGGCAAACCCGCCCCAGCGGGGCCGCTTCCATCTGGAGAGCAAACGGAGGTCCGGGGCGGGGGGGGGTCGCCTCGTCGGAGAGAGGCTCCGTCTCGCTGGGAGCGACCCCGGAGCTGCTCACAGAGCTCTGCCAGCCAAAGAGATGCCCGCAGCGGCAGAGGGGGGGCTGGCTGGCAGAGAGGAGCTGCGCCCCCCTCGTTAACGCGTGATAATTAGGTCCTTGAGGAAGAGGAGGACAGAAGGGGAGGGTTGGCCCCGCAAGGCTTCACCGTCCCCTCCAGCCCTGTGCCTGGTTGGATCGCCAAGAGCTCCCGGCCGGGATCGGGGGGAGCTGCGCAGAGACACCCCGGGGCTGATGGCTGTCAGACCCCACGGAGCGATGCAGCCTCCCCTCCTCTCCCTCCCCTCCCCTGCCCGGCAGCGCTTCCAGGCACCTTGTTTCACGGCTCTGGAATGGCAACGGCACCCTGGCTTGCATCGGCACCAGTGTGGCCAGCAAGAGCGGGGAAGGGATTGTCCCCCTGCACTGGGCGCTGGTGGGGACCCACAGTCACCAGCGACAGGAGGACAAGAGGAAAGAGCACCCTGAGGTTGACCATCAGGAGATATCTCACCCCTGCCAGTGCCCAGGGGCTGGAACAGGCTGCCCAGGGAGGGGGCTGCCATCCTGCTGAAACCCAGAGCCCAGCTCCGGGCAGCGTCTGCAGCCCCGGGGTGGCGGGGAGCAGATCCCGTTGTGGAGTTACCACAACGAGGAGCTCTGAGGGTGCAGCTGTCCCCGTGGCCCTGCCAAGCCACCTGGGGAGCTGATGTCTGCAGCCAGACTGAGCTGCACTTGGCCCTGGATCTCCCCGCGTGGTGCCCCCGCGCCCCACGGCGCCTGTCACCGGGCTTCAACCCACTCCTGTGGCCTTTTGGCATCAAATGGAAGCCAGCAAAGACCCCACGGAGCTGCAGGACAGGGGGCCGTTGGAAAGGGTGGCTCCAAGGCACCAAGTGAAAGGGCAGGAGCTCAACCTCAGCTTTCCCCCAGTGACCCAGATCCCGGGGTAGATGCAGACACCAGCAGCCACAGGGGTCCCCGCGAGGGATTAGGGCTCTCAAATCCCTCCCTCACATTAAAGCAGCTCAAGCCTTGGCACACGGCAGCCACCAGCAGCTAAAGAGCAGCCAAAGGGAGACACAGGGAGCAGGAACTCCAGGTGTCTGCTGGGGGAAGGTCTTGGTAGGACCAAGGCTTCTTATGGCAGCAGAAGACTGTCACGAGGAGGAAGGAGAAGAGCAGGAGACGAAGGGAGGAGGAAGGAGAAGGGCTGCAGCTGAAAGCAAAGAGCCACAGAATCATTCAGGTTGGAGAAGACCCCCGGGATCATCGAGTCCAACCATCAACCCTCCTCTACGAGGTCACCCCTAAACCAGATCCCCCAGCACCACATCTCAGCGACTTTTAAACTCATCCAGGGATGGGGACTCAACACCCACCCCGGGCAGCCCAGTCCAGGGCTTGATGCTGCCAGGAGAGGGTTAGGTTGGATGTGGGGAAGCCCTTCCTCACAGAAACACCCCTGGAGGCGCTGAAGGGCAGCCTGCCTGTGGCCCTGAGTGCCCTAGTCTGGCCACTGGGTGCTGGGCTGGGCTGCCTGAGCTCAGGGGGCTTCTCCAGCCTCAGTCACTCTGGGGTTCTGGGGCAGATGGACACTAGGATTTGATGACACTGTGGTCTGGAAGTCCCCATGACCCAAGAGAAGGTGGAATGTGCCACCTGGGACAGCAGTCTGTGGGCTCCTGGGACCACCCCCCGTGTCCCACCTCACCACGGAGGGTCAGGACACCTTCTTGTCATCCTCAGCCAGGCTGCAGAGGCTAAGGGCAGCAAGCCACCCCGAGGAAATCTCCAGCACAGGAGGGCTGGAGAGATGAGGAAGGGTGGGGAGACAACTACAAGGGAACCAGGGTGCAGAAGGAAGAGGCTTAAGGGAGGAAACACCCCCCCACACAACCCCCTAACCATCTCCTGTGTCCCATGTGGTGACTGCCCGGAGCTTGAGGCTTGGGGCTTCAGCTGGGAGCCAACAGCCCAGGAGAAGGGGAACCAGCCTCCAGCCTCACAGAGCCACAGGACCATCCAGGCTGGAAAAGCCCTTCAAGATCACCCAGCCCAACCCCCTACCCTATAGCCCCCCAGTGCCAACCCACCTCCTGAAGCACTCGGCTGCCTGGTCCTGGAGCCCCTCTGGGGACGGTGCCTCCAGATGGAAAGGGCTGGAAAGGCTCCCCGGCACCCAGAGGAGTTGCCCAGCTGCACCACTAAGCTTTTACCGCTGAAAGCAGCTGGAGAGGGGAAGAGAGAGACTGGAACAGCACAAGGTTGGCCGTCCCAGGCCGTGGGGCTTGGAGCCAGCAGGCAACCCCCAGCCCTTTCACTCCCACAGCAGACAGAGCCCCGGCACTCTCAGTCTCTCAAGTCTTCGGCTGCTGCAGCAGCCCCCGGTTCAGGACGATCCCACCGGGCAGAGACGGGGAGCTCTACCCCTTCCCCTAAGGGGGGGCCGATGTGACCAAGGGTGGAGCCCAGTGGAAACGGGGCCGCGGTGCCACTGGCCAGCGGCAAGCGAGAGAGCCCTGTGCTTAATCCCTTTCAAGCCCCAGCTCAATGCAGCCATTGAGGGGCTGGGGAAAAACAGCTGCTGGACAAAGAACAATCCCCAGGCAGACCCAGATGACACCCAAAGGCCCCTCTGTCTGCTGCCGGGAGCAGAGCGAGGGCTCAGGCAGGGAACCATCAGAGCTCCAGGCAGGTCCTTCCCTTCGTTCAGCAGAGCACAGGGGGGCTCAGGGCCGTCCCAGGCTGCAGCCGAGGCCATTGGACTGGGTGATGTGCCCAGCTCCTTTCCCGGCCCTAACGTCCTGTGGCTAGTGGGTGCTGATGGACCAGGAGCCAGTGATTCTGCTGCAAGTTTCCTTGGGGAGTGGGGTCTTGGCAGCACCCTGGGGCCACCACCTGCAGAACGAGAGTTAGAAGTAGAGGGCTTCCTCTTCCCTTTGGCTTTAGAGTGCTGGCTGGTTCTGCTGGAGCATCACTGGCCCACAGGCACCGAGAACTGGCTCCGTAGCCACTGCTCAGCTCTGCAGAGTCGTCACCTGCCCACAGGTGCAAAACCTGGGTGAGAGGAAACTACTGAGTCACAGAAGAGTTCAGGATGGAAGGGACCTTCCAGCTCCTCCAGCCCAGCCCCTGCAGCCCAGCCCCTGCAAGGAGCAGGGACAGCCCAGCCACAGCTGGGTGCTCCGAGCCCCTCAGGGACACCCTGACCTGCGATGGGGCTTCTCCCAGCTCTCGGGGCAGCCTGGGCCAGGCTCTCACCCCCCTCAGCATCAACCATCTCCTCCTTCTCCCCAGTGGAACCATCACCCCTTGTCCTGCCACAGCAGCCCCTGCTGGGAAGTCCCGCCCCAGCTGCTGATCAGCCCCTTGAAGCCCTGCCAGGCCCCCAGAAGGTCTCCCCAGAGCCTTCTCTTCCCCGGCTGAACATCCCCAGCCTGAGGAGGTGCAGCACACCCACACAGACCCCGAGAAGGACGGGTCCCTCCTCATCCCAGGCTGAGCTGCCCCACGCAGCCCCAAGGAGCAGGAACAGCGGCACACAGGACACCAGCACAGGCGGGCAGGGCAGTACCGACTGTTTATTTCTCAGAGCAGAGCTCGCTGAGCTCCAGGTCTGGGTTTTCACTCAAAACAAGGGATCACCGTTTTCAGGAGGCAGTGGGAAGTCTCCAGGACCCCCACGGGCGCACGACGGCCAAGTGCAGGTCTGGCCATGAGGAAAGGGGGAGGGCTAAGGGTGAAACCACCTCTGTGCCGGGTTGTGTGGAACCCCCCTGAGCTCTGAGGCGCCTGACCCCTCAGTCAAGGGACCTCTGAGGGTGAGCGACAGAGCGTGCAGGTGGTTATAGAGAGATGCCGAGACCTCAGCAGCAGCCCCCGCTCGGCAGCAGCGGCTCCACCAGGCACCGCAGCGAAGGGAGAAGCCCCTTTGTTCTCCAAAGCCCCTCAGAAGCCTCCATAGGATCATACAGTCCTAGGAGGCTCTAGGCTGGAAGAGACCTGTAGAGGTCATCTAGTCCAACCTCCCCACACCGAGACAACTCTACCTGGGTCAGGCTGATCAGAGCCTCATCAAGCCTGACCTGAAATGACTCCAGGGATGGGCCCCCAGCACCTTCCAAAGCCACCAAACCCTTCAGAAGCTTCTAAGGGTCCCCCCCGTGCACAGGCTCCCTCCGAGGCAGCTCAAGCCCCGTGATCCAGCAAGGGAGGCAGCGACCCACCGTCAGGCGGCTGCGGGGGCCTGAGCCAAGAGCCATTCACAGCCCCAGGAGTCAGCCAGCTGGCTTCAGCCGCCCTGGGAACCAGCTCCCCGCGAGCAGCAGTGACCCAAAAGCGTGAGCTCCTCCCCACGAGGCCGCAAAGGTCCTGAGTGGAGGGCTGAGAGCGCCCGAGCACCGGCCAGGGGCGGGGGAAATGCGACTGCCGGGTGTCTGAGCTCATTTGTCTCGAGCCTCCGGGTCTGGAGGGTTGGTTGGAAGCCTTTTGCATTGGAAGGTGCCGAGAAGGGCTCTCGGCTTCACGAGCCCCTCAGCCCCACTGCAGGACGTGAACGCCCGGAGTTCCACAGCAACGAGGAACCAGAGCCACAGAGTCACTCAGGTTGGAGAAGACCCTGAGGATCCTCGAGCCCAACCATCAACCCCCCTACACGGTCACCCCTAAACCAGATCCTGCAACACCACATCTCAGCGACTTCTGGACTCATCCAGGGATGGCGACTCAGTCCCCAGTAGCCCAGTCCAGGGCCTGACCACTCTG
This sequence comes from Phoeniculus purpureus, assembly GCA_028565055.1. Taxonomy (NCBI): domain Eukaryota; kingdom Metazoa; phylum Chordata; class Aves; order Bucerotiformes; family Phoeniculidae; genus Phoeniculus; species Phoeniculus purpureus. Next base: position 8,394 of record JAOXOE010045918.1, on the reverse strand, counting down.
CCCAGGAAGAATCTCTGCCTGATGGCCAGGCTGTGGGGAGGGAGGATGGGGCGAGGGAGAAGGTGCCCAGGCAACTGAGCCCAGGGCAAGCCCTCCCCTCCCTCTGCACTTCAGCAGGAAGAGCAGAGCCGCCACCTCTCCTCAGGCAGCTTCTCTCCTCCAAGCAGCTTCACTGCCCAAGAAAGGAGGGGGGGAAGGAAAGGGGGTGGGAATGACCCCCCCACACACACACAACAAACCCAGCGCTTCCCAAGGACATCGGGACGGTCACTGCGCCAAGGAAGGAGCAGGGCGAGGGCAGGGGAGGCACCTCCGACGCGCTCTGCCCCGCACCGCGCCCCTCGTCACCCGGGGACCTGCGCCGTGCCGTCGGGGCTGCTGCGACTGCAGCGTCGGGTCGAGGGCTTAACGAGCCCAGGGACCTCCACTCACGCCCTGGACAAGCCACACTCAGACCAAAACAAGAAGAGACCCGGGGAGTTCCCATTTTCTACATATTTACAAAAAAAAAAAGCCCCTCCCGGCCTCACAGGCAGGGAGGGGGAGCAGCTCGTGACGGGCTGTGGGGAGGGGGGGCCTCTGCCCGACCAGCAGCCCTCCTCCGAGGGTCCCATCCCGAGCAGGAGGGCAGGAGAGCGCGGCTCTCGCTGCCAGAGCCAAGGTGGGGGATGCCATGGGCTGGACCCCCTCAGCTCATCTGTAGCTCGGTGTCCCGGTGGTCCACAGGGGTGATCCGTGGGGGACACCACGGGCTGGACCCCCTCAGCTCGGTGCCCCAGTGATCCAGGGGGTGATCCGTGGAGGACACCGCAGGCTAGACCCCACCTCAGTGCCCCAGTGATCCAGGGGGGACACCAGAGGCTGGATCCCCTCAGCTTATCTGCAGCTTGGTGTCCCAGTGATCCAGGGGGTGATCCGTGGGGGACACCACGGGCTGGACCCCCTCAGCTCATCTGCAGCTCGGTACCCCAGTGATCCAGGGGGTGATCCGTGGGGGACACCACGGGCCGGACCCCACCTCAGTTCACCTGCAGCTTGGCGTCCCGGTGAGCCGTGGGGGCGACCGCGTCGCTGGCGCAGCCGTTCTCGGAGCAGAGGGACAGCTCGTCCGTGGTCTCCAGGCTGCTGTTGATCTCTGGAGAGAGAAGAGAACGCAGGGCTGCGGTAGAGCCCCAGTTCTGGAGCCCCCAGGACGAGGAGGAGCTGGAGCTGCTGGAGCGAGGCCAGAGGAGACCACGAGGATGCCCAGAGGGCTGCAGCCCCTCTGCTCTGGGCACAGGCTGAGGGAGCTGGGGCTGGTCAGCCTGGGGAGGAGAAGGCTCTGGGGGGATCTTGGAGCGACCTTCCTGACCTGGCGGGGGCTGGCAGGGGGCTGGGGAAGGCTGCTCCTAGGGGCAGGAATGACAGGACAAGGGGTCCCGGTTTGAGGCTGGAAAAGGGCCGAGAGAGGGTGGGCTGGAGGGAAGAGGTCTGGAAGGTGAGGCTGGGGGATCCCTGGAACAGGCTGCCCAGAGCCCCACCGGTACCTGAGAAAATCAGCTTCTCCTTCATGGTCTTGACGTCGCGGCTGGAGCGGCGGACGGCGGCGCTGAGCATGATCTGCTCCGGGTTGTAGGTCCTGATGCTCCCCAGGCGCCACCTGCGAGGCAAGAGGGAGGTCTCAGGGGCGGCTCTGCCCAGCCCCGTGGGAGCCACCTCGGTGCCAGCGGCCACCAACAGCGCGGGGACCAGTAAGCCCCAAAGAGCCTGACGGCTCTGCTCCCTCGCATCCACACGACCGACCCCGCGCGGCAGGAGGAGGTTCAGAGGTGACCGGGGTGTCTCAGGGGGGTGCAGACAGCTTCAACCACCTTCAGCACCCCGGTTCGCTGGTGTCACCACAGATGGTGCCCCAAGCCCATCTCTAGCACATCAGCTGCCCACGGAACATCGGGCTACTTGGAAAGAGGGAGCAGAACGAGGGACGGGGGCAGACACAAGCCCCAGAGCCTTCTCCCGCTGAGGGACGGGGCTCACGCTCGTGGGAGAGGACAGTGGAGGTCTCGAAGGTGGGACACAGCAAAGACGCCAGCAGGAGGGGCCGGTGGCCCTGAAGCAGGAGCCACCCCACACGGTGCCCTTCGGCTGCATCTCCCTCCCCAGCCACCACGGACCTTCAGTGGTCCTACACAGACCCTCCACTTCTCAAAGCCTCGGTGGGAGCCCCGCTGTGACTTCCGGAGCTTCCTGCAGCCCAGAGGCCGGTCTGGCTCCAGCTCGGCCGCGCTCCCAGGTTTTCACCCTCCCAGCCGGGGCAGAGAGCGACCGACGGTCACAGCCAGGGAGTGGGGCTGGGGGGAAGAGACCTTCAGGGTCCTGGCCAAGCCCTGCCCCAAGCTGCCCGGGCTCTGCTCCGTCGGACACAAGAGGGGCTTCCACGTGGGGTCCGAGCGGCTCCTTCAACGCCTCCCGCTCCCTAGCCCCTCACTCCTGCTCCCCCGTTCCAGCTGTCGCTGCATTTTCCAGTCGCCTTTGCGGCCTCGTTCCATTTTGGGGCTTGGGTCGCTTTGGACGGACCCGCTCTTCTGCTCGTGCCTTAGTGCTCCGGTTTCTCCCCCACCTCTGTGTTTTCATGCTTTGCCTGCGTTTGGACGCACAGGCTCCCCCCAGCAGCTCTGGGTCCTCCCGGCTCCGAGGGGCCACAGCTGGACACACGATTCCAGCTGTGGTGCCCTCAGGGCCGAGTGGAGGGGCAGGAGAACCTCGCTCCATCTCCTAACCACCCCCTTTCTGATCCCACCCAGGATGCCACTGGCCGCCGGGGCCACTGCTGGCTCCCCCAGGTGCCCTTCTCCTACAGGTGCTGCTCGCCAGCAGGGCAGCGCCCACCCTGTGCTGGTCGTCGCCGAAGCCCAGCCCCACACCAAAGGCCCTCTCCAGTAGCCAGCGGGGTCGACAGAAGGCCCCTCTCCTACCCCCTCGGGCTCTGTCGCGATCGGCCACGGTTAGGGCAGCAGCGAGCAAAGGGGCCAGCACAGACACCGCAGGAAGGTCTCGTTCTGGGAGCCTGGCATCAGAGCGGGGCCAGGCGGGCACCGGGTGGGAACGGACTAAGAGACACTGGGGCAACAAGCCAGAGACAGCACAGAGCCAGTTAGGGGCACGACCGGAGCCTGGCACCGGGGAGCAGGCGCTAGACGGCAGGGCAGGGGCGGGTGGTACCCGGCGGCGGGATGGAGCCAGCCGAGAGCCAAGAGCCAGCTGTGACTGCGGAGTCCCCACCTGTGCTCCCGGCTCCACCACATCTGCTGCTGCTCCACGAGCCAAGGGGCAAGGGCCAGGTGAGGGGGTAACACCCGACCTCCCGACAGCCACGGAAGGGCTCAGCCCAGCCCCGCAGGCGGGTTCTGGGGAGACGCTGCGAGGCCTCAGCACCCCAAGCGCAGGGAACCTCACGGAGCTGCCAAGGCTCGCAGCTGGCCAGCCCCAAGCCATGAGGTGGCCGGTGGCCAGGGAAGCAGAGGTGGGGTCCGGCCGAGCCCTCGCACAGGGCTTGGCCCCAGCAGGGACACGGGGGAGGCTCTGCTGCAGGGAGAGCACTTCCCTCCGTGGGGTTGAGGTCCACTTGGGGTGGTGGGGGGGGAGACAGCCAACACGAGGAGAAATCCGGGGCTCCCCTCGGTGCCACCTCAAACCCAGCAGGGAACAAGCCTGGGGGTGCCTTTCACGCTCCGTTTCCCGTTTCCCAGTGGAGCAACTGGGAGGAGCCCCCCCGAAAGATCCCCGTGGGCGAGAGCAAACCTTTCCAGCCCTACTGATCCACCCCCAGGGCTCCTGAGCTTCCTGTGACTGTCTGCAGGATGGGCCAGCTCAGAAGGGTTTGTCTCCAGACCCTCCGGGAGAGGCAGGAAACAGCGAACCGTTGCTACCGTCGATCGTCGGGACTCGGGTCGTTGGCTACCAGAGGCCAGGCTGCCCTCAGGGGGCTCCAGCAGCCGCCCCTGCGGCAACGTCCAGACCGTCCCCGGGAAGCCAGAGGCTGGGGAGCACCCGAGCAGCTGCCCCTGCCCGGTGCCATCCGCAGCGAAGCCACAGCGAGGGAAGGGAGGAGGAAGAGAGAAGAGGAAGGGCGGGCGGAAGAGCAAAGCAGCGAGCAGAGGAGGAGGGGCCCCGAGTTACCTGATCAAGTGATAGCTGGGAGACGCCAGAGCGCAGCAGAGAGAGGAAAGAGGAGGAACATGCACAACGGTCAGAGCAGTCGGAAAACAGACGGGGCAGAGAGGCAACAAAACCACCCAGGTCCCTTGGAGGTCAGACGGTTCATTAGTGCCCCTCCGGCCACGGCCCCTCGGGCCGGGGCTGAAGCAGAGGAGCAGGAGCCAGCCCGGCCCCGCGGCTGCAGAGGAGAGACAAGCCGTGCGCGGCGGAGAGGGCGAGCGCATCGCCGCGGTGCCTCCGCTCCACCCCAGCCCTCGTCCTGCCCCAGCGGGCTTTGGAGCACAGACCCATCACAAACCAACCCCACAGCGCTGACAGCTCGACCTGAAGCCCTGCTCTCCCGGAGCTGAGTCGCAGCAGCAGCAGGGCGACGGGTGATGCTGCTGCTGCAGGTTGGGTTTTGGGTTTGTATCCTCGACGCTGCTGCCAAGTCCTGACATGGAACCCCCCCTGCTCCAGCTCCCACCCGCCGCCCCGTGCCCCGCCAGCAGAGGACCCCAAAGCCTCCGCAGCTTCTGGCCCACGCGCAGCTACTCCGAGACCTCTCCTCCTTCTCCGAAAGGAGGAGCTGGACCACACCACCTTCCCCTGCTGCTGCAATCCCCACGCCCGAGGAGGGGCGCCCCTACCCCACCTCCAAGCGCCACGAACGCCCCGCGAGGGCCGAGCGGCGCCGGCACCACCTACTTCTGGAAGATGAAGACTCCTGCGATGACGGCAAAGGAGATGAGGTCGGCCGTGACCCAGAGGAGGCGGAACTCGGCTGGAGGCTGAAAGGCAAAGAACAGGGGCAGCGCTCGAAGCCGCCCGGGTCCTGCAGGCACCAGGAGACTTCGCCTCAAGCTGAAGCTGCCACCGGAGCTGCAGCAGGCGCAAGGAAACTGCCAGGTTGGTGGCACCTCCACGGGCAGCGTCGACTGGCTGGAGGGTTGGGAGGGGCTGCAGAGGGATCTGGACAGGCTGGAGCCAGGGGCTGAGGGTGACGAGAGCCCAGCGCTGGGTCCTGCTCTGCAGACACCCTCGGCACCTCCAGGCTGGGGGATGAGGGGCTGGAGAGGACCTGGGGGTGTCGGCTGAACGGGAGCCAGCAGGGTGCCCAGGGGGCCAAGGGCATCCTGGCCTGGAGCAGGAGTGGGGGGGCCAGCAGGAGCAGGGAGGTGATGGGGCCCCTGTGCTCTGCACTGGTGAGACCCCACTGACCTCGAGCTGGGAACCCCTCAAGCCCAACAGCACAGCGAACCCAAGCGAACCTTCCCAGAGGAACCCACCAGGCCACGACTGCCGTGGTCAGTGGCCACCCCCGCGCCCCTCTTACCATCAGCCAGATGGGAAAAGGCAGCTGGCGCAGGAGGTGGGAGCTGTCCGAGGTGACCGACTGGACGCCGGCGCACCACAGGACGGAGAACAGCCAGGGCTCGTTCACAGTGTAGAGGTTCACGCTCAGGTTGGCCGCGGCGTAGCCCCTGCCGGAGACAAGACAGCGCCGGCTGCGAGACCCCCACGTCCGAGAGGAGAGCCCTGGCCACCAGCAAGTGTTGGAGACAACCCCAGGGACCGGGTCACTGGGGACTGGCCTACTGGAGAGCAACATCTGGAGGAGAAAGGGACCTGGGGGTCCTGGTGGCCAGCGTGAGGATGGAGAGCTCTTGGTGTCAGCTGTTGGCTTCTGGGACCTGCCCCTGGACTGTGGGGATGGGCAGGGACAACCTGCACAGCTCAGGTCTGCAGGAGTGAGTTCAAGGGGCCACGAGGATGACCAGAGGGCTGAAGCCCCTCTGCCCTAGGGACAGGCTGAGAGAGCTGAGGCTGGTCAGCCTGAGGAAGAGAAGGTTCTGGAGGGACCTTAGAGCTGCTTCCAGTCCCTGCAGGGCCTCCAGGGGAGCTGCAGAGGGACTTACTCCCAAGGACTGGTGCTGAGACAAGGGGGCTGGATGCCAGCTCCAAGAGGAGAGATGGAGATGAGCTGGGAGGCAGCAGCTGCTCCCTGTGAGGGTGCTGAGGCCCTGGGACAGGCTGCCCAGGGAGGCTGGGGCTGCTCCACCCCCCCTGGCAGTGCCCAAGGGCAGACTGGCTGGGGGCACCCTGCTCTGGGGAGAGGTGTCGCTGCCCCTGGCAGGGGTTGGCACCGGGGGATCCCTGCGCTCCCTTCCACCCTGAACCATCCTGTGATCCGATGAAACGACCCTACGTGCAGACAAACCAGCCTGGGACCACCAGAGAAGCAGCTGCTGACCCAGCAGCACCCACAGGGCACAAGGCTGCGCAGCAGCGCGGACGCCCTCCGGGGAGCAGCACGGGCTACCACACAGCACCCCAACAGAGGGCTCTACCTGACGTCCTCGCTCGTGACCTTGGTGTAACGCAGGTTGAGCCTCACGATGCCCTTCTCCCTCATCCGCTCTGCAGCCAGCTTGAGGCCAGAGGTCTGCTGGAAGCCCGGTGCAACGTGTCGGACCAGCTGCCTCTCCACGTCTGGCAGCCACATCACCTGCGCAGCGGGGACACAGAGGACCAGCTATGGAAGAGGTGGTTCACAGAGCTGCCAACACGAGGAGGCTTTGCAGGTGGCCAAGTGTCCATCAAGCCAGAAGCAAAATCACCTCGAGTCTGCCTAGTCAAAGATATCCCAGAGTGACTGAGGCTGGAGCAGCCCCCTGAGCTCAGCCAGCCCAGACCAGCACCCACACCAGGGTACTCGGGGCCACAGCCAGGCTGCCCTTCAGCACCTCCAGGGATGGGGACCCCCCCACTGCCCTGGGCAGCTCAGTGCAGGCTCTGATCCCCCTTTCCGTGAGGAAGGGCTTCCTGACACCTAACCTGACCCTCCCCTGGTGCAGCTTCAGGCTCTGCCCTCTAGTCATGGCGCTGGGTGCCTGGGAGAAGAGCCTGACCCCCACCTGACTGCAGCCTCCCTTCAGGGAGCTGGAGAGAGGGAGAAGGTCCCCCTGAGCCTCCTCTTGTCCAGGCTGAACCCCCCCAGCCTCTCCCCATCAGCCTTTCCCTCCAGTCCCTTCCCCAGGCTCGTTGCTCTCCTCACTGGAGCTGCTATTAGATCTCTCTACACCTTTTGCCTTCCAGAACAGAGACACTCAGCCCAGGCAGGGTTGAGTGCCCCAGGATTGCCTGGGTTCCCTCAAGCCTCCTTCACACCCCCAGCTCCACAGTGAATACCCACCATCTACCACCATGAGGGCAGCCCCAGGCACCATCAAACCTCAGGGAGCACCAGCCTGGAGGCAAGGTCCTCCCCAAGACGACCCCTCATCCTGGAGTGCTGAGCTGAGACACTCGGCCAGCCCCTAACCAGGATGAGCTCAGCAAACGTCGCCAGCCCCACGGAACTCACAGCCTGCTGCCGGATTCCCGAGGCCAGGATGGTCTCCAGGGTTATGTTGATGTAGGTGCTGTAGTAGGGATGAGCTGATGGCAGGTTCTGGAAGTTCAGGATGAGGGATGTGTTGTCCTTTATCACCTCCAGCATCTCTGCCAGCCTGCAGACCGACTGGTTGGCAGCCTCTAAGTAGTCAGACCTCGAGAGAGACCCGGCCGTCCAGAAAGGGTCGTCCTGAAAGCCGAGCACAGCCCAGCATCACTGCCCCCCGCAGGGATCACAACCCTCCTGCGTCCCACCCCCACGAGCACCGTGCAGCCTGCTGAAGCCGCTCTCCATGCCCAGTGTCCCTAGCCAAGGGGAGGATGCAGAGCCCGGCCACCCCATTTCCAGGGGCACAGCAGAGCTACGGGGCAGTCACAAGGTTTCCCAAGGCATCGAGCTCAAAACATCCCTCTCTACACGATCACCAAGGGTCCTTCAGGACCCCCAGGGGAAAAGCAGCAGCTGCTTCACAGCTAAGAGTGGTCAGAGAGTGCTGACAGAGATGGGCTCCTCTTTTAAGGTCATTCAGGAGCTACTGCTCCAAAGGCCATTTCAAAAGCAACCGTCCAGCTGCCATCATGGCCCTTCTCAGCTGGGAGGAAGCACCACAGCTGGAATCTGGTGTCCAGCGCTGGGCCCCTCAGCGCCAGAGGGACCCAGAGCTGCTGGAGAGAGCCCAGGGCAGAGCCACAGGGGTGATGGAGGGAGGGGAGCATCTCCCCGCTGAGGAGAGGCTGAGGGAGATGGGAAAAAGGAGCCTGAGGGGTGACCCCATGGATGTTGATCACTATGGGAAGGGTGGGTGTCAGGAGGATGGAGCC
>JAOXOE010045808.1:0-37313 GCA_028565055.1 Phoeniculus purpureus | reverse complement strand
CCACTGTGCAGGGCACCGTCCACCCAGCGCGAGGAGCGCTCGGCTGTAGCGGGATAAAACCGCCGCGGCAGCTGACTGACCTCCGCACCTGCCCGGCCCGGCCGGGTGCGGCGCAGGGACGGGAGGGGTGGAGGGAGGAAAGGGGACTACCGTGGCAGTTGGCCACAGCGGGGGTGGGTGGTGACCCTCAACCCCTTACTACCTAGCTCACCCCTACCCTGGTGCCACTGCGTTACCCGGGAGAAGAGAGCCTGGGGTGTCTTGGGCTGTGCGTGCCCCCACCGCCTCCAGTTTTATTCATACAAAGCAGATTCTGTGAGCGGCTGGCGCTTGGGGCAGTGTGCGCGCTTCTGGCGTGAGGTGGCTTCTTCCTCTTATTTTTTAAATTTACTTGTGATCTCATTGTCTTTTGGCTCGGTTGCGAGCGGAGACTGCTTGACACCTAGGCCGAGGCTTCCTGAGTGTTTACACGGCCGCAATTAGGAGCTGAAACTTGACGTTGCCCAGAGGCACGCGCTTATGATCTGTATAAACAATAATAAATCAAGTGCTGGTTTTATCCTGAAATATTGCCCCACTTAGTTACGTGTCCCAGGTCTCCGTGGGGTTGTCGATAGTTTTCCTTCACTCCCACAACACCAGCTGTATGGCCCAGAGTGTGTCACTTAACAATATAAGTAGTTGACACATTTGTGTGATACATCTCTGTATACTTTATCACTCTCCTTTTCTATTAGTAGTTAAATATTTTCTATTGTCTTAAAGGGGAACATTTGACATAATGTAACGTTGACGACATAGTCACTGTTTTTTGGTTTGGTGGTTTAGTTTTATTTGATGTTTGTTTCTAGTTTCTGATCTGGTACTTCAGTCTGTGACTGCTTTTTGTCAGTTAAGTCTGAGTAAATGACTAGTATGTTGTTGGGAAGGAAAATGATACTCCAGATTGGATATGATACACCTCTAAGTGAATTGTTATGGCATGCAAAGATTTTTAAAATATTTTTTTTTATTGTTGTAAGGTACAGTGAAGACCTGTCCTAGCACAATTTTTGTTGTAGCCCCTATCTGAAATATGACATGTGCATTCCATTAGAAAGACCACAAGAGCAGGGACCACGAACAATATGTTCTGATCTGTGGGTGTTGGAAAACACTTAAGCCAGGATCCTATGTAGGATGGATCCTATGTAGGATAGCAGGAGGAGCATATAGATAATTTTCAACACATGCTAAATGTCCCATCTAACTGCTCCTTATTTAAAAAAGATTAAGTCTTTCTTAGACTTTACAAAAACTGCACCTGTATTTAAGTTATGACACTGTTCATAATTTTACTTTAGAGCATGCACAATTTAACCAGTTTAAATTGTTTGATTAGGGAAATTGTAACAGCTGTATCTTAAGAAATTTGTGCACGCTGTTCTCTGTACAGTGAACATACATTTACGAGTTGCTCCCTTTCCTCTATGGGGTATAAACTGTATATGGCTTGCCTGTGCTGTGGGGTTCTATCCCTTTAGTTAGAAATCTGAAGTTAGTGATGCAGCTCTGTATCATAAATTGTGATTCTATCAGAAGTCCTAGATACTACCAGACTGTCATTGTTAGACTATCAAGCAAGAGCAAATACATTGAATATATTTTTTGAATAGCTCTGTAAAATACAAATGCAGAATTCATTTTCTCTGAGTCTGTGTGTCACTGTATGTTATCATAATAGCGACATTTTCAAAAACTTGAGACGGCAAAAAACCCCCAGACCATTCCTCATTTATTCAGTCTGAAGAAACATTTCTGTACCTCTTGATATGTCGTCGTTTTTATAATCTGTACGAAACACATACTTTTGATTTTTCTATTTTCACATGTTCTAGATTCAGTTTATTTTATGAAGTTTATAGTTTATTTTTACTGTTGATTGTTACTTTTCTTATTTTCCTGTTGCCATTAAAGTTTTCTTGCCATCCACAGGAAAACTGCAGTGTAGTTTTGCTACATTTTCTTAATGCAAGCTTCAGTTAGGCAATGAAAGGCGTAATTCCATTTGCCTCATTTGCAGGGTAAAGATAGGTGGTCTGAGAGTCTGGTGGCACTGCACTGAGGCTATGAAGATTGATACTGTTCATTCTCACTGATCGGAGTGATTTTTGGGACATGTGCTTTTTATGTGTGCCGATGTATCTTTGTCTGAATTAAATACTGACACCTGTCTCATATAGCAAACGACTCTTACTATTCAGCACTCTTAAGTGCTTTGCTGGACTGGAACTTACCTTATTACCCTCTCCTATGTACTAACAGGAAAACAGAATTCTTCAAATTTTATGTATGTTGCTTTTACAGTTGGGGTTCTATTTAGTATTTGGAAATTTTACTTTGGCATGTAAAATACTAGTCTAATGTGAGGTAATTTAACAGCCTTGACTTGTATTCTCTCTTAATATAGGTGGGATTTGGATGCAGATTATCTTTTTAATATAAAAATACCATTTTTAAGCAAATTCCTTGCAGTGTTCCATTATTGCAACTGAGAAGATTTTTGAATGTATGTAATGTTTTAGTCTTATAAAATAGATATGTTTTAGAAGCTGTACTTGCTTTTTCAGAATTTTGATTTCCGACTATATTTTTCTCATACACTTCCCTATACTGTAGATGCAGTGCTGTAATAAAGTTGTAGTAATTCTGACTGCTACCACAGCAAGTTTAGAAGTGTTTAGGAGCAATTCAATTTCCTGGAAAAAAATAGCTCTTTAGCTCTTATTAAGCACTGTACTAACAGCCATAGGTGAATGATCCACAGAACCACAACTGTGATCATGTAAATGATTGTTTTAAGGCTCGGTTAATGCCCTGAATGAAGACAGACGGAGTCAAAATTGTGTTTCAGAGTATTATATAGTTGTCTGGGAGACTAATGTTACCTCTGCAGAACTGGCGCACATGTGAAAGTTTACAATAAGGCAGATTAGTATTTTTAGTTTGAAAGTTAAGACAGAATTTTTAAAAACAATTTTGCACTAAATTTAAAATCAGAACAATTTACTTCTCTCTCTTGCAGCTGGTTTCTTCAGTCTTGCTTGTTAAGAGTGTCATTATGTTTGGAGACATAAGTCTCTCAGATGGATTGTTTTACCACAGCTCAGTGCTGTAGAAAATGTAAAACAACTTACTGCTTTTCTAAGCAGGAGGATTCTGAGAGCAAGGAAAAAACATACTGATAGAGTTCTTCCCTTCACTTACTTGGTATCACATGTCACTGAAGTATTTTATCCACGCTGTTACAGCTCTCTTCAAGACAACTGAGTATTGCTGTGCTCAAGTTGGTTAGGAGGTTCTTCACGTTGTTCAGTAAGACTGTTTTGTGTTGTTACTGTGGAACATGGGTATCATCATATGAAAGCAGAGATGGGGTAGAAAATGCACCAATGCCGAGAATCTGGATGCCAGTCTTTACTGCTAATGGATCACTGGCATGTTTTTGTGAAGTTATGAAAAGACAGTATCTCTGTTCCTATGTCAGCAGCATGGGGATACAGAGTTGTGTATGTTACTGAAAGGAAAAAAAGGTTGGTGTTAGAAGTGGCAATAACATGCTTGCCTGTCACCCTTCACATGAGCAAACTAGTTTGCTTTTTAATATAGCAACTATGCCAAGCCGTGTTGTTCTAATCCTTTGTATTTGTATGGGAGAGGTATTTGTTGTTAAACAGGATGGCTGCTAGACATTCAAAAGGTGGTTTTGAAAATGAGAGTTAACTGACTGTGATAATTGTGTACTGTCCCCCTGGCCTGTTATACCTGTCAGTCTGTAAGTAACCTGCAGCTGACAAAAAAAAAGTAGGCTATGGTAGCTTACTGCTGGGGTATTAAAAGAGGGATCCATTTTTTTAAACCACCAAATCCCAGTTTATATTTTATTCATGAACTTTTGGAACTGCCTGTGGTTTGTTTTTTTTTTCTTGAGGACAGAGAAAGTTAGGAAATGTGGTTGTACTTTGCATCTTGCATAGCTTTTTTCAAATTGCATAACAAAACAAAGAGATAAGGATATTATTATAGTTATTACTGAAAACAAAGCTTTTTGTATTCAGAGGAAAGAGAGGCAATTATAAATACAAAATTGCAGCTTAATACATGCTTAACATGCCTAGAGAACAGGGTAATGAACATGGGAGTGCTGTGCTGTATGTATAAGGACTTGAATTTCCATGGCAGTCTATCACTGAATGAATATGCGTGTTCTGGTATGAGGTATCACATGTGTACTATGTGATAGTAAATGTGACAGGAGTAAGATTGCCTAGTTTATTGTTTTTATTTTGAGATCTTTTCAGTAGCTTTTTCCTTAGTCGTACTGAAATTTGCCGTGGTGAATGTATATGAGCATGGTTTTCTTGAAACTTTTAAGTGAAAATGACTCAACATTTTGAAAATTTAAAGAAAGTATGTTAATTTAAAGTGGTAAAATGCACTTCTTTAAGAGCATATCAATACTTGAGTTCTGAAGTTAAGCATTGAAGAGGGGAAGAGAGTGTAAGCATTTGCACAAACCTTAAGGCTGTTCTTAGAGACGCTTCAACAAACGATAAGCTCTTGAAAAACTGGTTCATGCATGTTACTCAGCAAATATTTATTAACTATATTATCTGAATATGCCGTGTAATATGTGTGTTGGTCCTTGCATGTTACCTGACTTTACAGTCATCATCTGGACCAAGTAGTTAAGCATGATGTGTTCCACAGCAGTAGGTGATGGGTAAGTTTAATCTTAAATAGTCTTTCTTTATTCGTGATTCTTCCCCAACCTCAAAATGCCTGAACAACAGTCATACTCATGAAGGGCTGAAGGATCATCTTTGGGGAGAGGTGGGGAACAGAGGTTTAAGTTTGATAAAAATGCAGTAGGCTCGGGAACCTAAAAAGCAGGGTATTAGCAAAATTACAAGTGATGAGAAGTATGGGGAACAGGAGAGGGCAAGGGTAGTACAAGGCTGAGAAGCAGAAAGTATTTGGATAGAAAAGTAAGGGACCATGAAGATCACTGGCAGCAGGAGCAGAAGGTGCTAAAACACAGCACATCTTCCTTGCAACAGCTAATTGAACTGTTTGCTTCTGGTTCACCATTAAAAAAGAATTCTGGGTGAAATGGAGCAGAGAAGGAAAAATTTTTATTTAATGACCATTTTGAAAAGAAAATAACAGTTCATTTTAGGGCCTAACTAGGCCTGGTGGCAAAAGAAAGGTGTTCTTTTGTTTGACCAAATGTTAGAGTCAAAAGGGGGAGGATTCTGGAAAAGTTACTGACTGACTGGATCCAGATTTGATTGAGGGTTGCAGGACCAGGATTTTGTGTCGCTTTATTTGGCTAGTGTAAGTTAGTGCTTGGTTTACTGACAGACTTGTTATTTCTGCAATCATAAAGGACATAAAAATGAAAATTTAGAGTGGAGCATCTTAATCTTGATGACACGTTTAAATGTCAAAACTCTGTTAAAAAGGCTGTTACTAGCTAAATAAAACTCTCATTCATCTTTTAACTGTACTCTAGTAGCATTAGGAGGATTTCATAGATATTTTTTCAGTATTTCATAGAAAGAGTCATTAGAAACTTTTATAGTTTTGTAATAAAAATGTTGGAAAAGTTACATATGTTTACATAAAATATTTGCTGAGATTGTAAAATAGTCAATAGCAATAAAGGCATGGTGAGATTTGGTGGTTGTTCTGTGTCTTCTTTATGAAACCACAAAGTTTATAAACACAAACCAAGATTAATTTCAGTCATAGTTTATTGGCTGCTGATGTAAATCATTATTAAAATAGGATTTCCTGTAGCTTTGGTTTAATTCACCTAGAAGGATATGATAAAACGAGTGTTTCCAGAAGGAAGAGATTCACTGCGCACTTGTGTGGATATTCCAGAGGCTTCAATGGCAAAGGAACAGGATTATGTCTAATGCATACGCAAACCTGTTGCTTATTCATGTGGGGAATGTGGAGGGTGAGGTTCTCTTTAGTTTTAAATGAAATTCTGTTTGAAAGAGTAATTAAACATCATTGCATAGAGAAGTTGTACCAGAATCAGTTCCAGCTGTGGGATTGCTGATACATGTCCTCTGGTATGTGAGGGACTTTTGATGCAGTCCTCTTACTGCAGTAGCAGCAAGACACTTACCATCTACTTGATTTTTGAGTCTAAAATGTTATGATGGCAGCACATTGGGTAGATATGGAGGGGGAAAAGGTACTACTCTGACCTCACATAAGTTGGTAGTGTGAGGATTTATATGTATGCTAAGATTTACAAGCAAGAGCTGGAAAAAGTCCTTCAGCATACAGTGTTGAGAATACACACCCTCACCCTACCCCCAAAAAAATAAATCTAAAGGAATCTGCTTTTACTATGTCAATATTGGGGGTGAGTGAGGAAGTGATGGAAAATATTTTTGCTCCCTCATACGCTGACCCCTGACGAGTTTTGGAGCAATTAAAGAAAGGAGGCCTCCTTTCCTCCAAGTTTTGTTTTCCTTTTACCAAAATGTAGTCCTCCAATTCCTTACTATTACTTCATGAAGCTAATAAAGGAGGGCCAAATTATAGTGCTAAAGGAACAGGAGAAACTGAGATGCTGCCAGAATTTTCTTGACTTTGAGGATCTTTTAATACTTGGAACCAAGTGAGGTTTCATTTTGGAGAAGGTTAGAGTGCAACGTGAGGATATCCTTCGGCAGTCCCAAGACGTACCTGGAGGCAGGATACCTGTCATACTGAGGTGAAATTGTTTTATGACTAGTTCAGATAGAGCTTCTCATCTTTGTTAAGAAGCACAGTGGTAAATGGGTGATTACGTGAATGTGACTATGCATGCTTCCCAATAAATGAGGTGGAGTAAATACTAAGAACTAAGGATCTGAAATAATTCCTAAAGCATAAATGCCCTTAATTCTGCTTTTGTTGCTGTGCCTCAAGAAATTTATCTTACGCATCCCTGACACCCGTTTTATCAGTTCCTGCATGTGCAGTTTTAGCTAATAAAATGGCACATCTTATGTATGGCTTGATGAGTATCATAGATGACAGAATCATAGAATGCATTTGGTTGGAAGGGACCTTTAAAGATCATCTAGTCCAGCTCTCCTGCAGTGAGCAGGGATATCTGCAGGTTGCCTGGAGCCTCATCCAGCCTGAACTTGAATGTTTCCAGGAATGGGGCCTCCACTGTCTTCCTGGGCAGCCTGTTCCAGTGTTTCACCACCCTCACTGTGACTCACTGTGAAATGGGATGATACGAAAAGAGGATGCTGTGAAAGACTAAATAGTCTGAAGAAAAGGCAGCTTAGGGAAGACCTTACCACTATCTACAACTGTCTGAAAGGAGGTTGTAGAGAGGTGCGTGGTGGTGGCCTCTCATGAGTAACAAGCGACAGGACAAGAGGAGGTTGTGCCAGGGGGAGTTTAGGTTGAACATTAGTAAAAACATGTTTATGGAAAGGGTTGTCAGGCATTGGAATGGACTGCCCAAGAAACTGGTTAAATGATCATCCTTGGATGATACGGAGCTTAGAGATATGATTTAGTAGTGGGCTTCGTGGAGTTACATTAGTGGTTGAACTTGGACTTTCCAATCTGTGTGGTTTTATGATTGATTCTATCATTGATGGGACAACAAAGCAGTGTATACACTGTTGGAGAGGTCTTGCTGAATAAAGTCAGTGTTGCATGGTAGATATGATCAAAACCCTGCAGGCAAAGAAAGGTTGATGATAGCTTGTAGTATATTTTTGAAGAAACTTCTGTTCTGAATTTTAGTTTGTTCTTAATTTTCAGTTTCTAAAAGCATAGTATGCATTCAGTTTGTTAATGTAATCTTATGTTCATCAGGATTCATATATAAATAACTTTATTGCACCACCAAAAAATAAAGAGAGGAAAAAAGTAAAGCAAAGTAAGTCTCTTTTTACTGCAGATGAAAATTTGTTTTCTGGCCTTTTTAGGGCTTGTCTCCCAGGAAAATTGACAGCATCACTGTTGTGTAATAACTGTTCAGATGCGTCTTTGCAGTGCAGCTCCCTGAGGCTTGTATATGCTCCTGAATAGGAGCATCATCTTGGTAAAAGTACAGTATTCTAAATAAAGTCTATACTTTGTGAGAACATAAGATAAAGGAAATGGGAGTCACCCTGCTGCTGAATGAGGAGTACGTTCTCATTGAGAAGTTTTAATGAACTTGTATGGATCAACTCCATACTGGTTTGTCTTAATTTTATGGAATGTCTCTTCATAGACAGGTTGATGGAGATAACCACTGCAGTAAAGGTAGAGTGAATCCCTGATGGCATGTTGTCATTCATACTCTATGTATTGCTTCATTATTATTATTTGAATCTATAAAAGTATAAATGTACCTTGGTCTTAATGTCTGCTGATGTTTGTATATGCGAATGTATGTGCACGTCTTTTGTTTCTTACTAGTTGGTATGTGAAATGAGAGCGTGCTGAGCTTGAATGAACAAGGTCATGTTTTACTTTGTAGTAAAACCTCTTTTGTAACACTTTTTAAGTGAGAGAGTAACTTGTTCTTTGTTTTGATTTCATAGTTAAGAATGTTGTTTATTATGATAACATGCAAAAGGAATAAAAGGGAGAAAAAAACCTGGCAGTAGCAATTCCAGTTCCACCAGTGTCTTGGTGTTGTCCCAATCCTTTAACAGGTGTATCTACTTGCTGTCCCACTGAAATATGTGAGAGGGCATAACATGTGAGCTTGGATCTCTCTTGTTTTCTTGCCTGATACTTTTTAGAGTAAGCTCTGATCTTAATAGTTGCCAAGTGTTTCTTGGAAGAAGGCATATGCTGCTGTGTCCTCTGGCTGCTTCTTTGCCAGCCCTTCTCCTCTACAGCATTTCATCTGGGCCTGCACTTCTTCAGTACCTCTTTGTGATGTTGATATCTCATACACTGTCTAGAAATTTCCCTATGTCCAAAGTTTCAGCTGAAGACTTTGCAGGCAAAGGCAGTCCGTTCTTCAATGTGTTAAACATGTTTGACTGACCAGATCTGGCAACAGTAGTGCAAATTGGTTCTTTGCTGCGATTGTTTCTGAATGAAGGCAATGGATTTTTCACATGTGCAATGATGTAGTCATTCTTTATGCCTGATCAGAAGCAAGAAATAGATAATCCTGATTTATCTGGCAGTGACTTATATTTAGAAGATGCTTTTCACTTTTTTGGTAGTGAAAAGTCCTCTATTTGAAAATAGCCCAGTAAGTCAAGGTGGGTAAAAATGAGTACCAAAATTATAGTAGATAAATAGCATGTGAAAAAAAGGAATAATCAGATACACTGTCTTCTCAGAACAGAATTAAGTTGAAAAAATGTGAGAAACCGATTCTTTTGGGGACATGGGTCTTTTGGTAGTTTGAGAGAAAGTGACAAGAACTTTTAATGTGTCAGTTGCCCCTTGAGACTTAGTATTTCATCTCTAACCAGTGGCTGAACATTATACCATGTTAAACTCCTCAGGGTATCTTCCCTGCTCTTTCATAGGTAGGGTTCCTGAAACAGAGATAACATCTGTATTACTGAGTGGCCCGCTGCTTTTTTTTTTTTAGTATGAACTTGTCTGAAAATCATGACTTCTTCACTACGCAAGGATAAGTTTTGGTTCATCTTTTTCAAAAATACTAGAGTTGCTTTGATTCCAGTACTTACACAGTTGGCAAAACTGGGGACACAGGAACTTTTCTATGTGAGAAATAGAGATAATATGACTCAACATCTCCGCTGTGTGTTTTAACTGTCATGTAATTTCAGATGGCCTTTGTGCAACATTCATGCCTGGAGCTTTCCCTGAGATAGTTCTACAGGCTTTTTTTTAATGCTTTTCAGTGGTTGTGTTTTCGAAGTACCTCTTCAGTCTTTGCTACTTTGCTTTCACAATCGTTACTACTTTTTAAAAGGAGCTTTAATATGTAAAACAGTTATCATTAAATATAATTAAAGTAACTTTAAGCAGTAACTTTTTAAAAGCTTTTTAAAGTCACTAAATAATTCTGTAGCAGAACCTGTTTTCACAGAACACATGATCCTAATGATAACTTGTGCCCCTTCCTATAGCCTGTTAGTTTTATCATGTAATAGGTTATTTAATCATATCCATCACTAGAATGATGCTAAAATCAGAGTGTGACTGTGGAGGAGATTTTAATTTTTTAAAAGGCTTTTAACTTTCTTGGTTCCGTACTTAATTTTTTCAACACTCACAAGTTATTCTTGTTTGCTTTGCATAGTTTTATGTTTGGGATGTGTCTGGTCTAAGCAGACAGACACTGAGCTAGAGAGTAAAATATGAAAGTTCAACAGCAACCAAGTTAGCAGTCCAAGTCTGGCCTTCTGTTAGAGGTGTCGTCAAAGACAGAGATCAATATGGAGAATGAAAGATGAAGGTTCCAATAATAGCATAGGATGACAGCGTATGTGATTAAAAATGGGAAAAAAAAAATCCACAAAAAAATTTCTTTCATTTTCTGTACATCTGAGGAGGAACACACTCAATAAACTAAAAATATTTTCTTTCATCATATCCAGTCTCAGAAAGTATATTCTATGTTGTTGACTCCTAAATATTTCTCTATTGATTCACAGGTTTCTGTCCTTTACATTATACATCAGCAGGATCACTCTACTGGAACAAGATGTCTTCTTCAATCCACTGAAGGAAAAGGGTGAGCAGCTTTCTTGTGGCCGGTTTATTATATCCTTTAGAAAACAAGGTGTCCTGAAAGCAAATATTTTAATGTCTTTTGACAAAGAGTGAAGCCTGTTCTAGATTCTTTTCATGTGCTCAACAGGCTTGCTCGTTTTATATGTCTTCTTAACTTTCTATGTGAATGTAAGGATCTGTGTTATAGGGCAAATGCCAGGACTAAGGTTAAATAAGAACAAATTAATGGATAGCCATGCTGAATCTGCCAGTAGTCAATTTCTCTCTGAAGGACTTCAAAGGAATGTCTAGGGGAAAATTAGAAGGAACAATTACTTGTTAACAAGTCTGTTGGGTAGTTTCTTCACAACCCTAAGACAGTTAGTGGTTGGTTTATACTCTGAAGCATAACTATTTATATCTCTTACAAACATCTGTTGTAGCTTGTATATGTTAAAAACGATATTACTGAATTCCAACAGCTTACTTGCACCTTATGTTAAGGCTACTGGGTGGTCCCTTTGCTCTTAATTATGAAGGAGTAAGTAGAGCAAGTGAGAAGTGATGGATGTTAAGTGATCACTTCTGTGTACATGTTTGAGCTCACCTTTAATCTTTTCTGTTAGATGCCTCGTAACTTGCAGAGTCTCCACATTTCTAATTGTGATTACCCTTCTTTTCTTTTTTCTTTTCTACTTTATATTGCAATTTTGTACTTGTTTCCATTAAAGGCTTTGAATTTTTTCTTTTGGTTTTGTTTTGCAGAACACAATGCTTTAATGAATTCCCTTTCATCATAGATAATCAATGGAGTTTCTGATTGCAGTTCATGCATCAGCTTCCAGTCTACATGACCTTAAACATTTCCTTGGATTTTCCTCCTGCTTTGTTTCAAAAATAAATACATTGAGAGTTAACTCTGTTTGGCATGAAGCAGACTGGCTGACCCTCTATGCCTTGGGTTATTTTTGTTATTTGTAACTCTTTGAATATAATATAGATGAACCATTTTCCTTCTACTCCTGATATCTTTAACAAAGAATAATTGGCATTTTTAAAGCTAAATTGTCCAGAAGTCATATGTTCTTAGGCTCACTTCAGATGCCTTAGGCCATATAGTATTTGGTATAGCTGCACTGGTTAAAGATGGTCATGCTGTGAGTTGATAATCACCACACAAGAGCCAGAAATTACCACACTAATAGGTCAGCCAAGGGCGGAGGTTGTATGGGTACACAGCATTGTGCTTCAAAGTCAGCTGGTTTACATCATAGCCACCTTTAAGAGTGGGTTGAACTAGCCTAGCTGACTGTATGTGAAAAAGGGTCAGAAACCATCTATGTGTTCTGTGAGCTCAGTGGTAGCACTGTGGAAGTAATTAGCTCTGGCAGGATGGCAGTGATAAACATATGGGAGCGCTACCAGCTTCATCTAGCATCGCAGTTTGCAGAACAAACATCTGCTTAGGCCATGTAACTACTAACTAGAACTGGATGCTATATCCTAAATTAGGTTATAAAAGCTGAATGTGTAAATACTTTTTTAGTTATTTTTCTAAAAGTTTAACGTAGTTTGTTTCATACCACTACTGGGTAATGAGGAAGAATGTCTGTTTAGTGAACCAACCTAATTCCTCAGTTAATTGCCTCAATTTAAGTATGTGATTAGCTCAATTTGTTCTTCTTGATTTGCAGTAGTTGTCTTCACTAAATCTCATCAGTTGCTATCTTGCCTAATAGCTTAATCTTCGTCTACTGTAATTATAAGTCAGAGGGGAAAGTCTTACGGGAAATAACGGATATACCCATAGATTTCTTTCCAGCCGTTCCCCTGGGCAAAAGTCCTTGAGCAAATAATTTGTCCGTTTAGCTCAAAGCTGTGCACCTCTTTCTTACTATTTTTGTGGCCTGAGGAACTTCCAGTTGCAGACTGTGTCTTCCATGTGGAAGTCTGGAAAGAGGGGTTGGTCCAGCTTGTCCAGTTCTCCAGAAATTTTTGCCGTGTCCTATTGTCTTCACCAGCTTATATGGGTTAATTTTGGTGCTTCAGTCTCCATATTGTTCTTTGTGTCACTAGTAAGATCTCACATCCTTGCTAACTCAAACTGCTAACTTCTGCAACTTTTTGACCTCTCTTATATCCTCATCTCTTACTAAAGAACTTCATCTTTCTTCCACAGTCAATTTCTTTAACGTGTTTTGTGAGGAACTTCTTCAGCTGCTAAAACAATCATTGAATAGTGTTTACTCTTTCTTCATTGATCTTTTCAGCTCTTGCTCTTGTGTTTTGAGAGTAGTCTGGTCTGTGCTTTGTGTATCAGTCATAAATTATATCTGTGCTTTCTGAGAAGGAAGAAAAGCATCATTTTGTGTGTGCCATAGACTTTTGAAATACAGAAAGACACTAATGCCCTGGGTGTAAGCTGCCATTATAAAATAAATGTTTAAACATAGGGAAATGCTTAAGTCTTTAAGTGTTTTGAAAAATTTTGTTATTTGCTGCACTTTACTGTTGTGGCAAATGCTGATTTAACTTTAATGAACTCATTATTATGAAAAATTAAAAATTTGAAGTACTTCTATGAGAAATTTATGTTATTCCTTTTTTTGATTATTATTTTGGTAGACAAATCCGTAGCATTTTTGAAGTTTCCGTACCCTTTAGCTAGTATTGCACAAGTAACTTAAGAGGACATTGGAATAGGCTGCCCTCTGCAGTCACCATCCCTGGAGGTATTTAAAGTTCATATAGATGTGCTGCTTAGGGGCATGATTTGGCAGTGACTTGGCAGTGCTGGGTTAATGGTTGGACTTGATGAATCTAAAGGTCTCTTCCAATCAAAGAGATGCTGTGGTTCTGTGATACATTCACATTGTCAACAGATAGAAACTTGTTCAGCTCTTCAGGCACATGATGTGATGCTGGAACCAGTATCTACTGTGTGCTCATATTTGTGGTTTCCAAGATGCTTTTATGTGCATGAAATAGACTTCCAAGGAGTAGCAGCTCCATTTAAGCATGAGCAAGTGAAAGTCAGTAACCTAGTTTGTGAAATACGTTATGCTTTCATCATCCTGGTAAGCTTCTCTGGTCTTTAAAGCTGGTTTTCAAAAAGAAGTTTGCACTAATGCTTGGGAATTGCACTTTGACTAGAAGCTGATGCAAAGTAAGGCTTGAAGTTTGTCCTGAGGAGTTTTTCCTTTGTGCCTGAAACCATGAAGTAAACAAATAAAGGAATCTTTACATTTGTCCTGTGTCTCCTAAATGAATCATAGAATCATTAGGGATTGGAAGGGACCTTGAAAGATCATCTAGTCCAATCCCCCTGCCACAGCAGGATGCACAGGAATGCATCCAGGGGGGTTTTCCTCCTACAAATTTTTTTTTTTTTACAAATAAGTCATAAATTCTAACAAGATCAAGATCCAGGTTTCATATACCTGAAACTTACGCTTGGTAGATACATGGATAACACTCTAATGACTTTGCTCAGAAGTAAGGGTCTTTACCATGTTGATGCAGTTATAAACTGGGAAAATGAGCTGAAGACTGTGTGCCAGTGATTTTTGGGATAGAAATGTCAGTGTAGGAGTGTGGCACTGATGGAAAGCACTGGTTCTGCCCAGATGTCTGGCTGACTTGTGTCTGAGGTATTGGATGTTTAGCAGCCATTTGTAGCTTTTGTGCTGATTGCAAAAAAGTTATGGATTTTCATTCACATGCCTAAACTTTTTCTGTACTAGAAGTTTGGGGAGGGGAGAAGGTGCCAGGGGAAGTGTATGTGTACTTGATAGTCCTGGTCGGTAGAGTTTTCACGAGTGTTAATGATATCAGTCATGTCTGGTCTTTGTCTTCAGTTGTTATGAGGGATTGTTAGAAATTATTACTCATTTCACAGAATCACAGCATCATTAGAATTGGAAGGGACCTCAAGAGATCATCAATTCCAACCCCCCTGCCAAAGCAGGACTAGCCAAAGCACATTGCACAGGGCTGGATCCAGATGGGATTTGACTATCTCTGGAGGAGACTCCACAGCCTCTCCAGGCAGCCTGTTCCAGGGCTTTGTGACTCATGTTGTAAAAAAGTTTTTCCTTATTTCTAAATTAACTTGTTCTGTTCCAGCTTGTGCCCACTGCTCCTTGTCCTGTCACTGGGTACAACTGGAAGACAGTCTGGCACCATACTCCCTACAGCCACCCTTCAGATATTTATAGGTGTGGACCAGGTGTTCTCGTATTTTTCTCTAGGCTAAACAGTCCCAGCCCTCTCAGACTTTCCTCATAAGAAAGATGCTTCAAGCCCCTGGTCATTGTTGCCCTCTGCTGTAGTTCTCTGATCTCTTGAACTGGGGACCCCAGTACTGGGCACATTTAGTTTTCTCTGCTTGGAATGGGTTTATTTTGAAATATTTACTGTAACATTAGTTTCTGATGTTTTACCATCAGTAGGCAACAAAAACAGACTGTATTACAGTTTCACTAGTGATGCAGCACAACTTCCAGATCCTCTTGCTCATATGTCTCTGCAACCCACAACACATGCACAGTAATAAGGAAACACACAGAATAAACCCAGTGCTTTCAGCAGTGTTCACATTGCCTACCTGTTTCTGCTAAGTGCAGGCTGTGTGCTTCGAAGCCTTGGTATTTGGTGTGCTAACATCCAGGTGTGTCTTTTAAAAGATGTAATTTCAAAGCAAACATTGATGGAGTGACTGTCCTATCTCAAGGATCTTCCCCAAAATAGTTTACCCTTAAGAGGAGAGTTTTACGACATTTATGACTCATCCTAGAGATTTCTGTCGCAAAGTTAATTTCCTGTCCTTTTTCTTGCTTCCCATATCTGCGCAAAAAGGTATCAGGGTGTTCTCCTAGTGCAGGGAAGAGAGTTAGAAGCCCAAAGTCACTGTGGGGCGCGGGATTTTGAGGAACGTGTTTTAGATTGGTTAATCCTGGCAAAGACTGGTGAGAGTCCAGATAGCTGAAGTGTTAAATTGGAGTGATTTTATGAGGTTAGGACCCTAGTCATATGATTTGTCTAAGACAGATGGAAGTGAATGAAACCATTACTTTGTTGAGCATTAAATGTGTGGGAAATGGAGTATTTTCCTCTACGGTAAGGGGGTGAAGGAGTTAAAGCCAAGGCTGACCTCTTAGTGAGCAGACTTCACAAATGGATGTTGCTGTGCAGGTAGAGGCAGCAGAAGATTTGTGGCTGACTGTGCTGACTCTATTTTTAGTTTCTGACTGCTTGCGAGTTCTGTTGACAAATGTCAGGAAAACGCACTAGGATTATCTGCTTTACAGCACAGGTAATAAAATGCTGTCCGATTTAGCCAATAAAACAGCTAAAAGAAGGCTCCTACTGTCATGGCATATATATATATTATATATATATGTGCAGTGCTCCACAGGGTTTTTAAGCTGCCTTCTCTTGTCTTTCCTCACTGCTTGTTTATCACCATTGTACTGATTCACTTTGGAGATGAGGAATCACTGGGGCTTTTTTGCATCAGAGTATCATCTGGGAATGAGTGAAAATGTCTGTTGAGAAGAAGGAAGGTGAGCGTTATGGTCCATTCTTGCAGTACTGTACATTGCTCTTGGAGAACAGCAGTGAATCCAGAGGCATAAAGACCCAGGGGCCTCACATTCTTGGGTGCTAAGAAGAACTTCCTTAAAAGTCCTTTCACCTTCAGTGCTTTAAATGGGAACCAGTCTGTGGCAAACTGTATTGGTTAATTCCCTGTAATCCAATGTAGCAGTAGCTTGAAAACATGGTTTACTGGGTATGGTGGCATTGAGTTGATGGTTGGACTTGATGGTCTTAGAGGTCATCAAGATTCTATGATTCCTTTGCTGTTGAGCTTAGACTCTTGGACAAAGGTCCTGTTTAAGCTGGGGTGACTTACTGGTGAGTTTTATGAAGGTACTGGTCAGCTAGAAGTGTTAATTTGCTTAAGTCAGATGTGAAGGTTCTTTACTGTTGTTACCTGACTCTCAAAGAAAGACAAATGTGTTGCTTTTCCCCTCTGAAACACCAGTATGTAAATAAATAAACGTAAGAATACATCTTCAAGTGCCTAAAACATTACTACTTTTATTATGGCCTTTTACTACTACAGGTACTTTAGAGTACCAGTCCTTGGAAAGTCTTTCCTCCAGTCATATTCACTAGTGAGCAAAATGGTTTAAGCAGGCTTGTTGCACTGCCAGTTAATACTTGTTTTTCATTACTGTTTTAAATCTATTAGCCCAAACAAATTGTGTGTTAGTGCTATGAGTATAGAAATAAAGATAGGTCTAGTGCTCCCTGAAAGAACTCTTGAGGTGTGGCTCTCTGCATGCACTTTATTGCCTGCATTGTTAAGAAAACCATTGAGTTCATTTGAAGTTTGCATTAGAGTGGGGAGAAAAGCTGGCAATTTAGTTGAAACTGAAGAGCTAATTCCACTACAGAGGCAGGCTAGAAATAAAAGTAGGAGTAGAAGTGTGGCTTTGAACTGCATCATATGAAAGCAGTAATGACAGGAACACTGCAAACACTGCAAACTGGTGTGTACCTGTGAATGGCCTTTTTCTTTTCCATGCAGCTTGTGCAGTTTTTGAGACCGTATGCCCCCAAGGAGACATAGCACCAAAGTTTGATAAGTAATATATTATTACTCAGTGAAGTGTTGCAGCTGGGTCAGTGCAAGCTAGAGTCAGCTTGTCAAGTGTAACTTTAACCTGGAAATCTGACCAAGAAAAATGGCTTTCTCTTTCACCCAGGAGATGAAGTGTGAGATATGTGTGTTAACAGAGACATAAATTCATGCTAAGTGTGTCGATACTCTTCAGTTTTAAGAGAATGGGAATCTGGAAATGAACTTGATGACATTTCTTTGAGTTTTGGCCAAATATGATGATAAAATCCAAACATTAGTGGTATCTGGCATGATGATGGCTGCAGCTTGGTCCCAGATCAATAAGAAAAGGGTTATTGTTTCCAAGATTTTAGTATCTATTTATCCACATGAGTGCCACAGTACTGCAGCTTGTTGTTACTGAAAAGAACAGTCAAACCATAGCGGCTCTTTTGCCAAGCTGTTGTAATGAATACTGGAGCACTGAAAATTAGGTATTGTGTTTGTCAATATAAGATTGACAAAGCCCTTGATGAGTTGTTTTGTTTTGCATTTTTTATTAGCTCAAGTATTTTTATTTTCACAAAAATGTATTTTTCTTAGTAAGTTATCTGATAGGTCTTTGTAAAGGAAAAGGAAAATGAATCCTTTTAGGCTTTATTCCAAGCCCTGTTCATATTGGAAGTAGCGTGCCATGTGTTTTATTCAGAGAGCACAGGTTTGGTTAGTCCTGCTTCTCACCCAATAGTTTACAAACCACCACAGGAATACCACAGCTGCTCAGAGCCTTACAATACGCTTGGTGTTGCTGTTAGCCTCTGAGAGTTGCAATGTGAAGTCCCATCTCCAGGTGATGGCCTTTTACCGCTTCTTCCCTGGCATTCCTCTGGGTTAAAGGTATTTTTCCTTGCACAGTACCTTGCAGAACTGGGAGCTGTGACATGATAGAATTAGGATGCATGGAGTAAAATTATATTCTTCTAGTTGTTAGCATTAGTTCATTAAAAATTTTTTTAAAGTACAGTTTATTTATTAGAGGCAGTGTGTGTTCAAAACCAGAGCTGGCCAAAATGTTTATTGCCAGCCCTTTTTCCATTGGGATCTTAGGCATTTCTTGAGGCTGTGTGAATTATCCTTGGCTACATTTCAAGAAGCTGATAGTCAAGAAGAGCCTAAGGGCCAGCTTGTTTTTCTGTTGGTCAGTTCAGATGGGCTTTTGTACTTGGCTGGAGCAAGGAGCACTTCAAGACGATGTGATGGTTTTTGAGTTGGGTATTGTATTTTCAACATTCTTGCTCCAAACTACATCTGAAATCACAATCACACTGCTGTAGAATGATGCACTAATCACAGTTCTGAAAGAACGAAAAGCATCTCTTGAGGGACCCGCATCACAAGGACTTACTTGTACAACTTTAGGTGTTGGTCAGGTTGTCTTAGTGGGAACTGGGTAGCACTAAGCCTGTGTGTTGGTACTAGTTTTGTATCTCTTGGACAAGAGAAGAAGTAGGATACAAAAATGGTATAAAGTGATTCTAAACAATGTTTTCTTTCCTGTAGCTGTCTCCGTAATGAGATACAGTGCATCATCCTTTGGATTTGCCGTAAGTAGAGAAACCGTTTCAATATCCTCTACCGTTTATTTAAAATGTGCTTTCTCTGAACTTGAAATGATGTGGTTTTTGTTACTTGTAAGTTCATGGCAAGGTGTGTAAAGTCAATGGTGGATTAGAAAAAATATTGTTGAAATAATACTTCGAAGAAAACGGTAAAGGTAATTTCACAGAATCACAGAACATTAGAGATTGAAAGGGACCTCGAAAGACCATCTAGTCCAGTCCCCCTGCCACAGCAGGATCGCCTAGATCCAGCCATACAGGAACATATTCAGGCAAGTTTTAACCGTCTCCAGAGAAGGAGACTTCATAGGTCTCCCGGGCAGCCCATTCCAGGGTTCTGTCACCTCATCAGGAAGAAGTTCCTTCTCATATTTGTGTGTAACCTTCTGTGTTCCAGCTTACACCCGTTGCCCCTTGTCCTATCATTAGATGACATTGAGAAGAGCCTGGCTCCATCCTCCTGACAACCGCCCCTCACATATTTATAGACATTAATGAGGTCACCCCTCAGTTTCCTCTTCTCTAATCTCAAGAGACCCAGCTCCCTCAGCCTTTGCTGATAAGGAAGATGTTCCACTTCACCATCTTCATGGCTCTGCATTGGACGCTCTCTCCAGCAGTTCTGTGTCCTTCTTGAACTGAGGGGCCCAGAACTGGACACAATACTCCAGATATGGTCTCACTAGGGCAGAGTAGAGGGTGTGAAGAAACTCTCTCTATCTGTTAACCAACCTCCTTCTGATCCACATCTAATGACTCTGTTGTCCTTGCTGTGCCTAGAGACAGCATCAAGGACAAATTGTTCCACCAACTTTCCTGGGATGGAGGTGAGTCCATCAGTATGACATCACATAAGTATGAAGCCAGATGACATCACAGTCAAAGCTCATGACATCATAGTCCTCCAGTATGACATAAGAGAGGCATGTCGTCAGTCAGATGACATCAGAGTCAAGGCTTGTGACATCATCATACACCAGTATGATATCCTTGAGGCTTGCCATCACAGTCAGATGACATCACAATCAAGGCTTGTGACATCATAATCTACCAATATGCCAATCTGCCAGCAGGCATCACGTCACAGTCAGATGACATCACAATCAAGCCTTCTGAGATCATAGCCCACTAGTATGACATCACAGAGCCTTGCTGTCACAGCGAGATGACATAACAATCAAGGCCTATGACATCATAGTTCTCCAGTATGACATCACAGAGACATGAGGTCACAGTTATATGACATAACAGTCAAGGCTTCTGACATCATAGTCCGCCAGTGTGACATGACTGAGCCATGACATCACAGTGAACGCTCGTGACATCATAGTGCACGAGTATGCCAGTCAGCCAGCAGTCATCAATTCACAGTCAAATGATATTAAGTCAATTTGTCCTTCATCATCTTTGTTGCTCTGTGCTGGACTCTCTCCAGTAGTTCTGTGTCCTCCTTCTACCAAGAGGCCCAGAACTGGACACAATATTCCAGATGCAGTCTCACCAGGACAGAGTAGAGAGGGAGGAGAACCTCTGTGGATCTGCTAACCGCTCGCCTTCTGATCCACACCAGGGTGCTGTTGGCCTTCTCGGCTACAGGGGCACATTGCTGGCTCATAGTCTTCCTGCTGTCCACCAGGTCCCTTTCCTCCTGTGCGGCTCTGCAACACGTCAGTTTCCAACCTATACTGGTACCTGGGGTTGTTTTTGCACAGATGCAAGACTCTACACCGCCCTTGTTAGAGTTCATTAAATTTCTCTCTGCCCAGCTTTCCAGCCTGTCCAGGTCCCACTGAATGGCAGCACAGCCTTCTGGTGTGTCAGCCACTCCTCCCAGCTTTGTGTCATCAGCAAACTTGCAATGGCTGCATCTCATAACTGATAGATATTACCCACCAGATGTAGTTTTCCTCTTTAAAATATCTCAGCTTAATCAGTTCTGCTGCTGAACTTGAGCCATTTCAAAGTTAACTTTCTGAAGTTTGTGTGATGTTTCCTGTTGAAGTCTACTGACTTCCCTGATCAGTGGCAGAGAAAACATTCTTAACAACATGGAAAATAACTAATTTAAAATAATTTGTCTTTTCCTTTCAAACCCAAAGGTTAGATTGACTCCATGGAATGCTTGACTTAAGGAGGAAAGTTCTTATGAGGGAAAAGCCTGGGTTTTGGGTCTTGTCTGACATGTCTTTATTAACTGAAACCATAAACTTAGTAATTTTGCTGACAATATAGAATGATGTGAAACCCGGATAGAGTGGGATTTTGAAAAATGTTAAGATTTGCTTAGTTTGAAACAAAACCTCATTACGTTTTAAAGCTAAAAGAGGTTAGATTTAGTTTGGATCCTAGGAAGATATTCCTCACTGTGAGGATACTGAGGTACTGGAACAGGTTGCCCAGGGAGGTTGTGGATGGCTCTTCCCTGGAAGTGATCAAGACCAGGCTGGATGGAGCTCTGGGAAACCTGGTCTAGTGAGAGGTGTCACTGCCCATGACAGGGCAAGTTGGAACTAGATAGTCTTTTAACATTCCTTCCAACCTAAGCCGTTCCATGATTGTAGAAAGTAAGTGACTTTTCAGGAAAAGGACTGCTTGACAGGCACTTCCAAGCTCTTTTGGTTTCCTGTAGTCTTTGCATAAGATTAATATTTTAACTCTTTGTGGTACCACAGTAGCAGATTGTGGTGGGTTTTCTTTTCCTAAATTCTCTGTAGGTGATGGATTACAAATAAAGAGTTTTTAATCCCTTAATTGACTGCCTGAGCTCTGAAGTGTATCATTGTGCAATAATACACGGTAAAACTGTAAAGATCAAGTTAACGAATGTAAATCCTGCTTTCATTAAAATGATTTATTTGAAGCTGCTTAGAGCCTGTGCAGCAGGGACACTAAACGTATTGCTGTTAGTATAGGGCACATTTAATGGGCCACAAAACAATTGACTTTGTATCTCTTTCAGTTTGATGCTACCCTGGATGTCTTGTCATCGGCGATAGTTCTCTGGCGTTACAGCAACGCAGCTGCTGTGCATTCTGCACACAGGGAGTACATGTAAGTATATTTTATTACTCTTGGCTTTCGTGAAGGCCCTCGAAGCCCTGTCACGCTGTGATGCTACAGATTCCAGAGTGTTGACAAAAAACACTTTGTCATGTCAGCAAGTATTCTTTCCCTCTGCCAACTTACTGTTTGGTCCCAAACACGCAGCTTTTCCTTACACAAGCCTCCCTGTGATTGTGGTTTTCAGTTTCTTTTTAGCCAAGACAGTGTAATTGTTGTGACTTCGGGATTTCTCTTCTTGCGGCATCCATATCAAACAAACTGCACGTGCAATCTGTAATGCATTTATAAATCGTTTTGTTTGCATCTTACTTCATTAGTCATACTAAAGTATCATTCTGAAATCATTGCTCATGTGTATTTGTGCTTCTCTTAAGATTGAAATGTGAATCCCTTCTCTTTGAATGTAAATCACTTCAACTGCTCGCGGTGTTAGTGAGAGCTGAGATTACAACTCAGTAAACTGAGATTACAGAACATCTGATAAGATTGAGATATGGTGCTAGGATGACACGGTTTGTTGTAACTGCTGTACAAAGAGAGATAGATACACCCTTTTTATTGTTGCACTAGAGTGGTTTTTGTAAGAGTATCAATACTTGTGTGTCATCTTTATGAAGAAATCTCTGTACTTGCAAACTAAATTTATTAGACTCTTGCTATATAGATCCTATGGAAAAAAGGATTATTTGATCTGCAGCGCAGTGTTCGTCGTTTATATTCTGCATCATTGTGCATAATTTCTATTGGCAATGAACGTGGAAGCTGAGAGGATCTGGTGGAGACTGGTTCACACACCTCTAACCTCCTACTGAAATTCTGGGTACATCTAGGTGGAGACTTGCAGTACATTTATCTCTACTGGTTTTGTGCTGTGCTTCCATCTAGTCTGTTTGAAGGTAGTTCAACAGTCCTCTGGAGTGGACTACAATTTTACTGTAAAGAGGGATAAGGTAATTTTTGTTCTAAAATACCTCTAATGCTATCACTTCTACAAGAAGGAAAACACAATGAAACTGGGGATTTACATAAATGGTAGTATCCAGTGGGGAAAAAGCAAGCCACACAGACTATATCTAGTCTTCATAGTCCTTTCTTAAAAATTAAGAAGGCAGTGGGCAGTTTTTTTTACATGTATTAACTCAAGCTCATGCAACAGCTTGCCAGTGCTGAGAGTTCCTTTCTGGCAGGGCTCCATACATAACAGTTTGGAATAAAAGGCCACATGAGACTGATGTGACATTGATTCATAAAAATAAATCCAGAAATATGTGATTAAAATCACATTTTTTGCACAAATTTGGAGATCTTACCTGACATTTCCTGAGTATCTTGCTTTTGTGGGCATCCACAGGGATTCCTGGCAATGTTCAAACAACGTATTTTTGAAATCTCCTTCTGTTAAACTTTTTCAAGTGCACATTGTAAAGTCCTTTATGGAGACAGTAAATCCCGATAGAAGAGAAGAATCAACATATCCCTATGGCTAAGCCAGTAAAGTGAACAAGCAAAGTAATGAACATATTTTCCTCCTTTTTATGCTCAACTTTAATTTGCTTTCATATAATCCCTCTGCTTTGCGTAAGACTAAATTAAGTCAATGGATTACTTGCCATGCCCTCTAGTTGAAGACAGCTAAGGTTATGTGATGAGATCAGTACCAAGTGAAAGAATATTACCATATGCTGGGAATATGAATCACTGGATAGGCAGTCTGGTTATCCTTCTGTTTTTAGAATTGACAGGAGAATCGTCATAGTTCCGACAAACAAAGAGATGTTGTGTCTCTTAAGGCAATCCTTACTATGATAGATCCTTGAGGGAGACGTAACGCTAATTCCCTGTTGTGTTTAATCAGTCTCTTTCTTGAAGAAGCATTCATACATCTTGCGTGTATTTATTTTTCTTCTATGCTGGGAAAATGTTGCACAACTCCTCCTGGCTGTTTGTTTACCTGGTAAATGGTCTTGGTGTTGTATGTGCCTATAGCATACTGAAATCTTACTGTCATAGACTCAGAATGGTTTGATTTGGAAGGAACCTTAACGATCATTTAGTTCTGAGCCCCCCTGTGATGGGCAAGGACACCTCTCATTAGAACAGGCTGCCCAGGGCCTCATCTAACCTGGCCTTGAACACTTCAGAGAGAGGCTGTCCACAACCTCCCTGGACAACCAATTCCAGTCCCTCAGCACCTTCACAGCAAGGAATTTCTTCCTGAGAGCCAATCTCTATCTACTGTATTATAGTTTGAGACTGTTCCCTCTTGTCCTATCGCTGGAGTCCCTTGTAAAAAGCCCCTCTTCAGCTTGTTTGCTGTGTACCAGTGCCTCAGTGGAGAAGTCTGCTCTCAGACTCCTGGACAGTTTGGTGCAGATACGTGCTCTGTGTTATTCCCACTCCTGTGTGCCTGACCATACTTTGCCTCAGCCCGAAAGCTGTGCAAAAGTCCGAGTTTCTGCAAAAGCATTGCTATGGTTCACCAGAGTAAGGGGTGCCAGAGTGACTTCAATTTAGTCTTTCACATAGTTTTATTGATTTAGTACCACATTTGTCTGTGTATCTAAAATATGTGAAACTAACCTGAAGTCCCTAACAAAAGTCAAGTGTAATTGCTAATTCATGATGTGTTGTAAAGTTATAAAATTTTCTGTTTCATAAACTTGACAGCAAGAAATTGATCCAAAATCTGTTGAATTAGTGGAAAACCTCTCATGGAAGGGCAACGTCAGGTCTGGTTCTAGCTGTTGGACATCATTGAAAGAAAGTGTAAAGGTAGGATGAAAAAGAAAACTCCAGAAAAAGACATGGAGAATATAGCCTGACTCATGATGTGCTATGAATTAAATACTTACAATATGCAAAGATGTAAAAGAACACTTAACATGTAGCCATATGGAAGTTAGAGATGAAACATGTCATGGACTGGTTCTCATGCTGCTGTCTGTGCCAAGTTCTGCTAAACTGAACCAATACATTTCTATTTGAATTCAGGGGAATAGCAGTGCTGAAGCTATCGTGAACATTTATCCCTCTGTGTTTAACTCAGTTTAATGGGTTTAATTTTTACTAGGTAATTTGATTTATCTCATTTTCTGGGGCAAGATGAGATGGCACTTTTTCAGCGTACATGTGACCAAAGTTGTGTAATGCTCATCTTTGTTGATTCTGATAGTGGTTCACATGTAGTAACCGCAAAATACAGTTTTAACTCAACCATATCATTTGACCTTCTTGAAAATTCTTTGATGTTGTTGGCGTGAGAAGCTGAATCTGAAGCTTTGGAAGTTTTCTATTGATGAGGATTTTTCTTAAGACATTGTGAAAAGAAGTATCTAGTTATTTTCAAGGTATGTCTTAAACAATGTTGAAATTATGGTGCATTTTTTACACTTTATTTTTAAATATACCAGTGGCTTTGAAAATATAATGAATATTCAGCAAGATCAGGTATAAATCACTGTGATGTTTTAGGACATGTGAGACATTTCCTCATTCTGCCTGTCTGGCTCATTAGTGAAAGAGTATGTAGGAGTGGGATGAATATTTGATGTGTTTATTACTGGTACTTTTTTGGGAGTTTCACACTTCACAGTCTTTCTGTTTTGGCAGCCCAATTAATGAGGGTAAACCCTACTAATGAGGGTAAAACCAAGCTACTACATTTTTATGTATTTTGAAAATGTTGGTTGAAAGAATTGTAAATCTTAAGGCAATGCAAGAATTGGGAAGGACACATAGGCTGTGGGTGTTTGGTTTGTTGCTGGGTTGAAGAACAAATTAATCCACAATGATCAAGTAATCAAAGAGAAAAAAAGAGTGCTGAAGTAACTTGAGAAATAATTTTGAATATCCACTAAAGATGAAAATTTGTGACCAAAAAAGATTGTTGTGATTTTGTGTTTTTTGTTCGTAAGAGGAGAAACTGAGGAAGGATGTAGCTGGTACTCCAATGCAGCTGAGAAACCAGAGACTAACAACATAGTACACCCAAGTAGACTTGAGCAGAAATTTATTGAAGTTGATGTAGTAACTGGTTTTCCACGTGCATAAACAAACACAGTAAATAGCAGTAAAAGCAGTTTCTTAATAGAAGACCAACATTACTGATCTGGAAAGGTGTATGAGAGACTGAACTAGTGACTAGGTAAAGCGTTAAAGTACAGCTGTTGGATCTGTTAAATCTGGGAATGAAGGACTCGAATTGGAGTTCTGGAAATCTGTGTGAGGAGAAAGTGGGAAATGCCACTAAACCAAAGAAAATAGAATAATAAACTTCATGCACACAGGCGTGAAAAAATTGTAAAAGATTGAACTCTTTAGGTGCAGTTGGTTGGAAGGTGAGCAAAGGAAACCTCTCATGTTGATTCCCTTTGCTAGGAAAACAAGACCTTGCTCGTGGTAAGTTAGTAAGGTTTAGCTGACAGCTGTCCCAGGTCGGTGGAGTAAATGGAGTGAGTGTTGCTGCTTCTCAAGACTATAAAGTGATATCCTTGCTGGCATGCTACAGAACTACAATCTTGCACTTCTTCAGAGTGCAGTGCAGAACTATCTGCTTGTGTCCATAGAATCCTACGATTGCTCCTAGGAATTTTTTGGCTGCTGGGTTTTGTTGGAGCTTGTGTGTTCAATATTGCAAAAACTAACTCTGTATGGTGTATTTAACACAGTTATTCTTGACAGTTGCAGCTGGTGTTTATTATATATTGTTTTGCTGATGGTACCAAGTTAAATTCTGTGTTTCCCAGGAACCTGCCTGTCAGTTTCTTTCTTAACCCAGTGCCAGAGTAAATAGGGAATCTTACTGATAATGAGCATGCTGGATAAAGCCATGAGCAGGAAGCTCACATTTTTTCCACTAGTATGATTTTTTTGATTGGGGTTTTTTGTGGTTTTGTTGGGTTGTTTTTTCTTTGTTTTTATTTTGGTGGCATATATTAGACTCCAGCTATCCTTTCCTTTATTACTACAATAAGAAAATTAAATTGGTATCATGGGCAAATAGTGTTGGCGCTTGATGTTGCCATGACGTAATACCTAATGAATGCAGATATGTATTTTTTTCTTACATGGTGAAGCTGTCATCCAAAACATTCACAGTAGTATTAATGTAACAAGAATTAGAGTGTACTGTGTGGCGGACAAGGGTGCAGTTGTCTGTCATGGCTCCACCTGTTGCGGAGAAAGCTTTTGGACAGAAGAAAAATAATCATCTCTGTTCTTGGTGGGGAACACATGATTCTGGAGTGCTCTTGCTTGGTGGCTGCGATGTCACTTTGAACGGTAATTGGCTCTAGTTATCTCTGCTCATGTATTTACTTTGCATATCTTTTCTCACCTCATACTAAGTTGAAAAACAGTGGATGAAGAATTGGCGAGTTCTTACAGTCTTTGCAGCTTTGGAATTAGATGCGATTACACAATTTTGCTGTGTATCTATAACTGAACTCTCATCTCCATACGTTGCACCTCAGCTATGGCAGCTGGATTTGATACTGCCAGAATGCTGAACCTGTTGGCCAGGTGAAAAATACCTGCCCTGGGGATTTGATTCTTAAATAGGCTCTTAAATTATGGGGAGAATGAACCAGTGTTTTCATTTATTTTGACATCCCGAAGAGCACAACAGTAAGAGCTCAATCCAATATTTTCTAATTTAGTTTGAGCTAAATTAAATCTCTGAGAAAGATCTTTGACTACTCCTCAAGGATACAGTAAATAGGAAACCTGACTGAGAATTGTGATGATGGATGCAACAGCTAGAAATTGTCTTATATGTTTCACTCCCCTATGCCTATGTTTGATTAAGCCACATGATACAGATGTACATGGTATTTCTAATTGATAGGCATGTATGTAGCTTCAGTTTATAGGTGCCCAGCACTGTGGTGCCTTTTTTTATCTGATGAAAGAAGAACATGGTGGTGGTTCAATGGGATTTTCAGTGGTCAGACAACTCTACGAAGCATATTAATTATGTTATCAGCCTTTTAATAATTACTACAACATTGCCAGTGGACCAGTCCCTTTCCTGTGCTGTATGATATCCTCTGGGCTACTCTCTGTCAGTTAACTTTTTCACAGAGTGTGCCTCGTGTTCCATTTTTAACTGTAAGTAACCTCTTCAGGTG
The DNA here is from genome assembly GCA_028565055.1 of Phoeniculus purpureus. NCBI lineage: Eukaryota > Metazoa > Chordata > Aves > Bucerotiformes > Phoeniculidae > Phoeniculus > Phoeniculus purpureus. The sequence continues at coordinate 9,165 of JAOXOE010045808.1, read as the reverse complement.
AGTGAGGCGATGCAGCCAGGATGCATATTTGTGTTTCAAGTACTGCCAGGAATCAGAGCATGTTTATCAAGCAGAAGGATACAGCTTTGAACCTTACATTTTCCTAGACATGTGGCCTTTAGAGAAGCCTAGTTAAGTGATTAGAAACCCTTATGAGTTGCTTAGTTACCTTCTTTCTGGAATCTAGACTTAAATAAACAGCACGAATAAAATCCATAGAGCTCTGTGTATGGTAAGTAGACACCCACTCTGAACTGAAATACCCATAAGAGCTGTCCTTTGCTGTGGTGTTCCCTTTGTCAGCATGAGTATCTTCTGGATAAATATTCCTTTGACACCTTGTTCTCCTGCTTTTTACTTTCTCCTGCAATACGTTTCTGGCAGACAATGAAATTGGATATGTACATGGTATCCTCCTTCAGTTGCTAGGGAAAAGTACTGTGTGGCTTAACAAAATGATATCTTGCTGCTTTGTAGTACATTATCTCTTCAAATTGTAAATCTGCTTTTGCTCTGTAGTCTCTTGTGCAGTGCTTATGGTGTAGTCCAGGGCACTTCAGAGGATTTCGTCCATCCTGCCAGTGATTCTTGCTTTGAAGGCATTTGTTGGAATTGCCATTTATTACTTTATTACTGCCCAGTGCAGGTTCTGTAGAGAGCCATCACCATGGCTGCTTCCTGAGAGCCACATCTGCTGGAGAAGGAATTGGGGACATCTGTGTGGCTGCTGGGCAAATGTGGGGAGTTAGTTGCGAGTGAGTTTGTTTAAAGACTTCTTTCTTATTGGGAAATTATGATGCAAATGATACCCTAAGATGGAGTGAGCCTCTTTTTCCAAAGTAATTGCATCCCTTGGTTGCAGGGAATATTCTCTGTTGGTTCACAGAACTAAAAGATCTCTAATTTTCAGTGTTGGTACTGTATTGTAATTTAAATGCTGTACTGGTTAGTCCAACAAAATGAGCACTATCTATTTAGGTAGTGTTGAATGAAAATAGTCTTCTCAATTCAGACCCAACATATCAGTCACATTGAAAAATCTGTGGATAATTTTATCTATGCCATACATACGAAAGAGACTCGAAGCACAGATGGCAAAATCCACACCTACCCACAGTTCAGGGCAAACCTCTGTGGCTGAAGGAAAAACTCTCTTGCGATGAGTGAAGGGAATAGCTAAGTGATCTGGCGAAATGTGAAAGGCATGGGGAGAGCCTATGGACTGCAAACAGGTAAGAACCCACTCTGCAGCTCTTGTTCAGTTCTCAGCTACCCTGAGTTGGTCCTTACATGGCACATACATGTCTCTCCTACCCAGTGGAGCATAGTGCAGAGTTTGCAAAGTAAGTGCTCACCTGTGTTTGGATATCTGCTTTATAGGAGGACAGTTTCTTTAGCAATTTTCAGAGTGGTTATAAACTCTCCTTTCCTCTAAAATATTCAGTAAAAAACCTACAACCAGGTACAGTTCTAAATGCAAACTTCAGAGGTGCTTTGTTAGGCGGACTTACTAAACTGCATCATTTCTCGGTAAATCCTTTGTCCCCACATTCAGGCGAAAGTGAAGCAATCATAAAGTTTGCTCTTATGCAGGCAGAAATGCATGTGTACATACGGTCATGCACTCACACATGCAAAATCCTTGCACACAGAATTTATATTCAATATGAAATAGCAAATGTATATATTTATACATTCTAAAGTCTGTTTCTATAAGTGTGGCATCTGTGGACTTGGCAATGATTTCACTGGAGCTAGATAGAAAATTTAATTTATGAAAGCCTTTCTTTCTACCTCACTGGTGGTTGACCAGGCAGTATGTGTGTATATTGCATAGTACTTGCACATAGTTGTATGCATAGCTATGGGACATAGTGGTGTTCCGTGCAGGAATTTGATTACCACCATAAAAATGAGTGTCACAGAAACTCTCCAAAGGCTTTAATGTCCAGCTTCATGAAAATGAAAGAATGTCTGATCACCCACTACGAGATCAGGGGCAATGACCAGCTCTTCACAAGCTGGAGGGTGGTTGCAAGGCCGATGTAACTGTATTGTCTGTGCAGATCAGGAAGTAGAAAATAGGTTATAAGAGTTGTAGAAATGTCTTAGCTTTTAATGGCAGATATGTAATAACCTGGAGAACCAAATTATTTATGGAACTGTTGACCCAGTTCACTTGCTTGATTTTAAAATGTAAGTAAATACCTGTTCTGCAGTGGCGAGTTGAACTTCTGAGGATAATAAGTTTTAGAAGGCCAAAAATATTTTCAACTTGAATTATCTTTATTTTGTAATCTAGTTTGGAGGTTGGTGGTTTTTTTGTAACGGTGAGAAAAGGAGTAACTGTAACGATGCTGATCTGGATTCTGGCAGTTGGAGGTGGACTATGGAACGTGTGTGAGGAACAGTGAGCCCACTTCATTTCCTTTTAAAGTACATCTTGAAGGGACTCCATTCTCTCTTCTCCCAGCAACAGGCAGGTGTGAATACTCGGAAGAGCTGTGATTCTGTACACCCTGGTGTCTAAGCCCTCCCCAGTTACTAAACCTGATCTAGTAGATAAACTACACTGCAAACATAAACAAGCAATAGAACTGTCTAATTAGACACAGTGAAGCTTAAAGTCAATAGAGCAGGACAAAGCTGAACTCTCAAGCCTGAGGCTAATACTGTCTTTTGCCTGTGTACTACAGCAATATTCTACAATGGCTGGTAATTGCTCTTTTTAGATTAAGCCTTTTAATGGGCTTAAGAGGCAGGTTTTACAGCCTTCACAGCTATGGATGTCACTGTGATGCAAAATGTGGCTAGAATTATCTCAGCAGTATTGCAGGGCATGTAGGAAGGAATAAATGTTAGTGAACAGCTCCGTCATAACTTTCGTGTCTGTTTTTAAAATAATGGGCAGCAAGCCTGTACTTGTGGCACAGGAGGCAGTAGACTGAACAGACCCTTTCCTGCTGTAGAGGTACAGTACCCCGCCACAGAGATTTGACTATCACCTGCCCCTGCTGGGTCTGTGGTGTGTGCAGCTGTGGTGCTTGCCATGCAGGCAGACATTCCTAGCACAGCTTCTTAAACCTCTCCCTTGCTCCTTTACATGTTCATCCTTGGTGGCAGGAATGGTCCTTGCTCATGTCCTCCTATTCCTCACTTGTGTGACAGGATAGAAAGCAGAGGCTGCTCCGGAGGAGGATAGCTGTGAGGAGTAAAGCTATGGCTGTCACAAGGATCTGGATTGTAGTTGAGATCAAGGGAAGAGAAAGCAGAGACCCACATCTGCAACACCGCACCCATCCCCTAGTGGCTGTCCTGGTTTAGGATATTATGTGCTGGTTTGGATTTCTCAGGGTTGCTGAAATGCACAGAGAAACCAAGAGCAAATGTTATAGTAAAGAAAGGGTTTAGAGATGAACCACAGCTGGGGCCTCCCTGCCGCTTCTTTCTCCTGGCCTCTCTTTTCTCTTTCCCTCACCCGACACACATATGTCACTGACTACCTTCACAGCGTTTTAGTGGTGTTAATGTTCTTTTAAGAGATATGCAGAGAGGGAGGAAGGGAGACAGTTAATTGTCTTTCACCAGCAGATGTTTGCTACAACAGCTGCCTGCAACAGAGATGAGAGGGCAGCCAAGATGGAGTCTGGAAACCCAGAGCAAAGGCCCTTCTGAATTCCAAATTTAGTCTCCCCATGGCAGCACCTCAAATGACTGCAAACCAGAACAAGCTCTTGCAGCTCCAAGACATCCTCTGATTTTTCACTTTTCATATTCTTTGTCCACTGACTTTGTTCTGACTTCTCTTCCATTTTTGCTACCATGTTCCGCTTCATTCCCATCAGCCAGAACCCACTGGTTTGCTACCAGAAAATCATTTGTTGGTGACCAAAAATTGAGATTTTTTCCTACTGAATTCTCACCTTTTGAGCATCAGAATTCAATGTTGCCTGTGCTTGAGAAATCTTGGTCTGGTTACGACTGTACTTTTACACTTGGCTCCTGTGATCAAACTACAGGAGCTGCCATAATACAAGTAGTAAGTGAAAGTAGACTTTGCTGTTTTAAATCAGGCTGCCTCTCATCTCAAAAAATGGTGCAGATTCTTATTACAAGGTCCAAGTTACTAATGAAGGAGCATTCACAGGCTGTAATTGTGTTTGATTATGGGAAGAAAGAATCAAAAGTATCATCAAAGCAAGAGATACAAAAGGGTTCCTGTCATGTGGCAGACACACAAGTCAGTCGAGAAAAACACATGGAGTGATGCAGAACTTTAAAGTGAATGAATGTTGTATGCTCAGAAGTATTTTCTTCACTACTAACACAGCAAAAACTTATTGGGCAACTGTCTTGAGTGTTGTGCCATATGACTTCCCGTGAAAGATTCACTCTACCATGCACCAAACCTAAAATCCTTCTGCAGATCATAAGGAAACAGGACTTACCCATTTACTGGTTTTATTAAGTTACTTTTATAGTTTAATTTTTTTTTTTAGTTGAACTGCAGATGTTTTTGTTAGTGGATGTATTTGTAGATGACATTCATCACAAAACTGGTTTGCTCGGCTTTGCTGAAACAGCTCACGTTATTCCTGGGCTTAGAGCTCCAAATGTTCTTACTGGCCTGAAGCCTGTTTTAATGTGAAGTTAAAGTTCCTTGCAAAGTAATAGCTTCAATACTACATCTTCCCTCCAGTGCTGGAAACAGCCTGTGGAGACTTTAACGTTTCTTTTCTGTGAGCTGTTAGGAGTCATTAGTGCTGAAAAGTCTTGACAGAGGCTGCAGATGTAAACAATTTTGTGAATAAAAATGTATGGGATCATAGGATAATTCAGGATGGAAGGAGCCTCAGGAGGTCTGTAGCCCAGGCTCTTGCTCAAAGCGGAGTCTGCTGTGAGATCAGAATATGTTACCCAGAACCTCACAAGGTCTTAAAAACATCCAAAGGTGGACATTCTGCAACCTCTGTAGACAAACTGTTCCCATGGTAGAAAACTTATTTATCCTAGAAAAATATATCATTTTAAGACTCTTAACAGCCAAGAAATTACAGAAATAGAATAAAATGGCTATTGGTGGGTAGCGAAATTGTATGTAGGAATTGGGAGTATTATCTTTTATTTATAGTATTGTAGCTGCCAGAAGAGTTGTATGAGAAGTCAAACTTGTTTTGATGGCAGCTTTGCTAATGTGAGGAAATAGTTTCTACCTCAAGGATATTAGTACAAATGTTAGGTCTTTGTAATAACTTTCCTCACGATTCTCTTTGCCATGTTTACCTCAATCAATCACTAGAACAACCTATCCAGGGACATGGAGCCCTCATTGTGGGAGGTTTTCAAGGTGTGATAGGATAGGTTGCTAGGTAACATTGTCGGGGCTCCCTTTCTCATGAAAGCCTGATCCAGGGGATGTTTTTTGAGGTCCCTTCCAATCTGGGCTGTTTTATGGTTCTGTGAAGTTCTTGACACTGGTAAAAGTAAAAAAATATCAAGTAGTCTGAGGTAAAGCAAAGAGTAAAATGGTGGGAGTATAGCACAGTGTTTGTCAGTAGCAGTCTTAAGTACCTCCATCTTTGGTAAGCAAATGCTAAAATTAGAATGCAATATTAAAACCTTGCCCTTCTTGTCAATCTTGTTTTACTCCACACAGCATCATCACGTTTCAGGGACTATTTTAATAAACTTGAAGTGTGGTGGTAAATTAGGTTCCAGGATGTAACAGATAGACTATCAAGTATGTGAGACCCCTTGCCCTCACTGCTGCCCCACAGCAACTGTCTCTTTGAGCTTCTAAGGACCTTTTCTGCAGATTGTGTTTTTATGCATCACTAATTCTATCTGAATCCTTAACTCCGTTGTACCACCTTTACCGTGTGTGTGAGCAGGTTGACTTGAGTAATTACCAACAGCATAATTACAAACCCTCATTGGTACTGTGTTCCTGTACTCCACTTGTCAGAAAAGTAGCAGGATGATAGTTAAGAAGGGAACCGCTTATAATGGCTGTTATATAGTGGACAATTAATAGATGGAAAAGTCACCCCACCCTTGTGTGTCTTATCTGAGATGTCTTTTGAGCTAGTACATAGAAGTTTTCACTGGGCTTTATTTGTAACTTCATTATATAATTATTACAAAACAAGTAGCTGAGTGTTTAAATTTGGAGTCTACTTCACGCTGAAGCTGCTTATGCAGAAGACCGGTTCTTTTGGATGGAATGGTTCAGCTCATGTAAAGAGTATTCAGTGTGACAAGAGCCGTACTAAAGACAAATGCCTTGGTTACACTGAAGATGAATCACCTGAGAGATCTGAGTGGCATTACTCTTCAGTTCTGTGATGGAAATATTGGAGAATTTTAGTCTTGTCACTGCATATAGGGAATTGCAACTAGTAATTAAAACTATAGGACAGAGTTAAATCCATGAATTAGAAAGCTGTTTTGCTGGGTCTGCTACATGCAAATTAATTGAAAAGTTAAGATTTTTTTTCTCCTTAGGAAGTTAATTTTGTGACAGAAAGAGGAAAAAAATATTAACCTATGAATAGCAGCTTGAAAATTGCCAGTTTGTGGAGATGGAACCCCCATGAAACTCAGTACTTGTCACAGGTTAAAAGCCTTAAAGATTAACCATGTTGAGGGGGAGTGCCGATTGGCTGGAGGGTAGGAGGATGCTGCAGAGATCTGGACGTGCAGTGTCAATGGGCAGAGGCCAAGGGGATGAGGTTTAACAAGGCCAAATGCAGAGTCCTACCTTTTGGCCACAATAACCCCCTGCAGCTACAGACTGGGGGATGAGTGGCTGGAGAGCAACCTGGAGAGAGAGACCTGGGAGTACTGGTTGACAACCAGCTGAACATGAACCAGCAGGGTGCCCAGATGGCATGAAGGGCCAATGGCATCCCGGCTTGCATCAGGAACAGTGTGGCCGGCAGGACTAGAGACATAATTCTGCTCCTGTACTCAGCACTGGTGAGGGCTCACCTCGAGTACTGGGGGCAGTTCTGGGCCCCTTGCTTCAAGAAAAAAGTTGAGGTGCTAGAGCAGGTCCAGAGGAGAGCAATGAGGCTGGTAAAGGGACTGGAGGGCCAAGTCTGATGAGGAAAGGCTGAGGGAGTTGCAGGTGTTTAGCCTGGAGAAGAAGAGACTCAGGGGAGACCTTATCACTCTCTATAACTGCCTGAAGTAGTAAGACAGATGAGGGTCAGGCTCTTCTCCCAGGCAACTAGTGATAGGATGAGAGGGCAGGGCCTGAAGCTGTGCCGGGGAAGTTTAGGTTGGATGACAGGAAGTGCTTCTTCATGGAAGAGGTGATTAGACACTGGAATGGATTATCCGGGGATGTGGTAGAGTTCCCATCCCTGTAGGTGTTTAAGGACAGACTGGATGTAGCACTCAGTGCCATGGTCTAGGTTGTGGTGATGTTAGGTCATGGGCTGGACTTGATCTTAGAGGTCTTTTCCAGCCTCGATAGTTCTGTGATTCTGTACCTTCTGCACATGAACACACTGTTGATTAAGGGAAAGAATGGTGCTAACTGTCATGCACTTCCTTTTATGGTTTCCTTATGAGTTGTAAGAATTTGTTATTGAAATGAAGAATTGTGTCTACTACAGCTCCATACAGGGAATGTGGAAAAGATGGAGTGGCAGCTGTTCTTACTTTGATGGGTGTGAGTGAGAATATCTAGGACTGGCATAATGCAAATGGGTATTTATAGGGCTGTGTAAATGTGAATGTGTTGTATATGTGTTGTAGTACTGCTTTCAGGATAATGTCTTCTGGAATTTGTCGGGTTGTGGTACACCTGGAACCAAGCTTTGTATTGGACACAAGAATTTAGTTTTTAGGATTCAGACATAATTGTGTTTCTGAATCTGAACTAACAGTAGCTGAAGCTCCAAAGCTGCATAAAGTCTTTGGTGGTTGTAGAAGTCTAAATAATTTGATTTTCAGTGCCCAAGTGACTGATTTTAGCAGCATGTTTCATCTGTGACAAAGTTATATTGCAAAGTTGACAAAATTGATGAGCTCATATTTTTAATACAATGAATTATACTTTATATTATATTCTGGATGTTTAGATGCAAGCACTGCATCAAAAACACCTTGAGAGGTATCTTCAGCAGATCATGGTCTGCTGCCAAGACCTACAGCAAACTAAGGACTTGGTGGTTTCACTATAAAAATCATAATAGTAAATTCTCTTTACCTATTAGTTAATGACATAGTTTTAATTACTCTTACATTTCAAGTGTCATTGCTTTACATCTAAACACTTTTGGAAGTTCAGGCTGTAGTAGATCTAAATGTTTCTTACTGCTGAGTATCAGAGAGATGCCCTCCACCTCATCCTTTCTGAATTTGTGTTTTATTCTTCTAACTGTACTGCATTCCAAAATATTCCAGAAAGCTTATTATTTACAAAGGTGAAACAATTGTTTTTTATTATTTTAAAATTTTTTAACTAAATTGTTCTCATTTTTTCTTAGAAGCGATATATTACATAGAACAGAGGGAGATTTCCTATTCAGGTCTTTCTATTGCCTGTCAAATGTGTAGTGATCAGTTATTTTGTGTTACACATCAATTGTATCTCTAATGATGCAATAGGTATTTAGTAGGAGATTTTTATAGCAACTCACATAGAAATGGTTGTAAGATAGGCACATGACTTCCAATAGCTGCTGGAGGTGTAAGTGGTACTTGTGGCATATGGGCAGCCTGTTCCAATGCTCCATCACCCTCACTGTGAAGAAGATCCTTCTAATATTTATATGGAACCTCCTATGTTCCAGCTCACACCCGTTGTCCCTTGTCCTCTCACTAGGTGACATTGAGAAGAGCCTGGCTCCATCCTCCTGACATCCATCCCTCACATATTTATAGACATTAATGATGTCACCCCTCAGTCTCCTCCAAGCTAAAGACACCCAGCTCCCTTGGCCTTTCCTCATAGAGGAGGTGCTCCACTTCCTTCATCATCCTTATTGCTCTATGCTGGACTCCCTCCAGCAGTTCCGTGTCCTCCTTGAACTGAGGGGCCCACAACTGGACACAATACTGCAGATGTGGTCTCACTAGTGCAGAGTAGAGGAGGAGAAGAACCTCTCTTGATCTGCTAACCACCCCCATTCTGATCCACCCCAGGATGCTGTT
>JAOXOE010045755.1:0-37324 GCA_028565055.1 Phoeniculus purpureus | reverse complement strand
CCTCAAGTGCTCCAGCTACTTGGTTTTTAAACACCTCCAGGGATGGGGACGCCACCACCTCCCTGGGCAGCCTGTTCCAGTGCCCTTGTTGCTGGCTGTATAACAGCCCTTAGTTTCTTTAGCTGAAGAACTTCTTTATATTACTGTGCATTTGCTTTGTCTTCTAAGCCAGCTCTATAATTTTTATGGATACCCTGAAAAACAAGGCAGGCTGTTCCGCCACGTACACTACCTGCAGAGCTGTGCTTATGGAACTCACAGCTGCCAGTTCTCAGCCTCCTTACAAGCGCTTGCTTCCCATCCTAAAGCGCTGCTGCAAGGAATGACCAGTTCATGGGTAAATTCCATTGCCTTTCTGAGGGCCAGCACCTTCTTCACCCACCTGGATTGAGATAAACCTATCCATTAGTCCTCTGCACCTAAAATGTTCAGTGGGATCTGTGCATTCTACAAACCCCCGCAGTCCTCTGCAAGACCTCTTCCTGATGCCTGGCTATCCCCTGCAGCCTTTAAACCAAAGGCCCAGAACTTCTTCAACAGTGGGAAGGGAAGGAAATGGAGAAGGGAAGGGAGAAGGCAAGAGAAGGGAAGGGAGAAGGGAAGGGAAGGGAAGAGAGAAGGGAGAAGGGAAGAGAAGGTAAGGGAAGGGAAAGAAAGGGAAGGGAGAATGGAAGGGGTAAGGGAAGGGAAAAGGGAATGGAAATGGAAAGGAAAGGGAAGGGAAGGGAAAGGGAAGAAAACATAAATGGAGGGTAAAAGGAAGGTAAAGGGAAGTGGAAATGGAAAGGGAAAGGGAAAGGGCAAGAGAAAGGGAAAGCTAAAGTGAAGGGAAGGGAAAGGGAAAAGAGGGAAAGGGAAAAGGAAAGGGAAAGCTAAAGTGAAGGGGAAGGGAATGGGAGAGGGAAGGGGAAGAAAAGGAAAGGGAAAGTGAAGGGAAAGGAAGGGGAAGGGAAAGGAAAAGGAAAAGAAGACCTTTGCAATGTTTTTCTCTAAATGGTGGATACAGAGGCTGCCTTGGCCTATGAATTTCCTTGTCATGATGGGTGTATTTAACTGTGCTGTGTGCTCCTGTGATTGAATTGTTATGTTATTAGGGAGAGAAAAATAAACCCGAAGCTTTTCTTGTGCTGTATTAGTGCAGTTTAATTACATTTGGGAAAGGTGAAAAGGAGAGTGGGAGCTTGCCAACACTAATGCTGTCTGTCATTGGTGACAAGGAGTTGAAAGCTTGGCAGTTACTCTGGTAATCAGCAACCTGGCTGATGACGAATGAAAAAGACGATGTGAAATTTCCTAAAAGAGGTGGGGAGAGGGAAAAGAGAGACTTCTCCAAATAAATGCAATGCAAAACAAGAACAAAGGGCAAAAAAAACCCCCTCCAAAGCCAACTTCTAAATCCAACTCTAAATCCTTTTTATACTGTTTACATGGAAGACACTGCATGGAAGTGATAATAAATGAAACATTTCCACTAGTGAACTGTGTTTCATGGCTATTAAAGGGATCTGTTTTCCTAAATTAGGAGCACAAATATGTCCACTTCGTTGCTGAGGTGAACATTGTCCTGTGGGTTGAAGGATGTCTACCACTGGGTAGAAAAGAGAAAAGAAGACCTATTGTCACCACACCTGGTGTATTGAGACCAAACCTTGAGTACTGGTTCCAGTTTTGGGCACCACAGGATCAGCAGGACATTGAGGGGCAGGAGCGGGGCCAGAGAAGGAGAACGAGGCTGGGGAGGGGACTGGAGAACAGGCCGTATGGAGAGTGGCTGAGGGAAGTGGGGTTATTGAGTCTAGAGAAGAGGAGGCTGAGAGGAGACCTTACTGCTTTCTACAACTGTCTAAAAGGAGGTTGAAGCAAGGCTGGTACTGGTCTCTTCTCCCAAATTACTAATGATAAGATGAGGGGAAATGGCCTCAAGTTGCATCAGGGGATGTTTAGATCGGATCTTAGGAAGAAGCTGTTTCCTCAGAGAGTGGTTGGGCACTGGACCAGGCTGCCCAGGGAGGTGGTGGAGTCCCCATCCCTGGAGGTGTTTAAAAACCAAGCAGCTAGAGCACTTGAGGCCATGGTGTAGGGATTAGGGATCTGTTGGGATGAGGTCTGGACTTGATGAACCTGGAGGTCTTTTCTAGCTATGATGATTCTATGATTTTAGGATCACTATAGATGGAATCTTAACTCAGTTATTTAATTTACAGCACTGAAAAGAACCTACTCAGTAGAGCTGTTCTGAATATCTAACTCCAGATTTTTAAAAATACAAACGCTGTTTTCTTTGTTATTTAATTTACTTCACTTTATCTCTTGTAATACAGGAGAATGCAGACGTTTCATCCTGCTATCAGTAATAAAAGCAATTTCTGTTGAGGCTTTGGAGTTATTTGTAGTACTCTGGCCACCAACACAAACTTCAAGAAAAATTCCGGTTAAACGCAACTGGGAACAACATAAAAGTTTGAGGAGAAATCCTACAGTAGTTAGGTGGTTTTGTCGTGACCTGCACAATGCTTGATTCATAGAATCATAGAATCATCATGGCTGGAAAGGATCTCCAGGATCATCAAGCACAGTCCTCATCTCTACACCTCCCTAACCCCTACATCATGGCCTCAAGTGTTCCAGCTACTCGGTTTTTAAACACCTTCAGGGATGGTGACTCCACCACCTCTCTGGGCAGCGTGTTCCAGTGCCCAACCACTCTCTCAGGAGAGAACTTCTTCCTAAGATCCAATCCAAACCTCTCCTGATGCAAGCTGAGGCAAAAAAACCTGTACAAATGGAGGCAGTATAATCGTTTGCTTGGTCTGCGAGCAGTTGTGAGAGTCCTGTCTCTCCTATTTGTCAAACATGATACAGGAAAGAAACAAACAGGTTTGAATCATGTTAAGCAACTCAGGCAGTCTGAAGTTTACAGACAGGTAACACTGACTACACAGGACTGTGAACAGGGAATTTCTCTTTCACGCTGTTGAGCAGATATATCATTGTGTGTCTTTGAGTCTTTTCCATATTTCATGAGGAGCTGGAGTTAACAGCTCATTGCAGTTGAAAGCAGATCGCTGAGGTTTACTGGAAAACTACATGAGACTGGCTTGATCACAGAATGATTGAGGCTAGGAAAGCCCTTTGAGCTCATCCAGCCCAGCCCAGGACCTAATATCACCACAGTGGCCAGACTAGGGCACTAAGGGCCACAGCCAGGTTGTCCTTAAACATCTCCAGGGACGGGGACTCCACCGCTGCCCTGGGCAGTCCATTCCAGGGTCTGATTACCCTTTCCATGGGGAAGGGCTTCCAGACATCCAACCTATCCCTCCCCTGGTGCAGCTACAGGCCCTATGCTTCAAGCCCAAGATCAGAGCATTCCAAAGGGTAGGAAGTCAAGGAAGGGAGCCAGAAGACCTGCGTGGTTAAATGGGGAGCTGCTGAGTAAACTTAAGAGGAAGAAGAAAGTTTACAGGTCATGGAAGGAGGGGATGGCCACGTGAGATGATTATAAGGCTCTAGTGAGAGGATGCAGGGATGCAACTAGGAAAGCCAAGGGTCCTTGGAATTAAACCTTGCAAGAGAGGTCAAGGGAAGACAAAGGGCTTCTTCAAACATATTGCAGGTAAAACTAAATCTAGAGGCAATGTAGGCCCCCTGCTGAATGAGGTGGGTGCCCTGGAGACAGAGAATACAGAGAAAGCAGAGATACTGAGCACCTTCTTTGCCTTTGTCTATACTTCTGGGGGCTGTCCTGATATCAAGCCCCAGACTGTTTAGGCTCCAGAGGAAGTTGAGGCAAGTGAGGAGCTTGTTTTTATTGATGAGGACTGGGTTAGGGATAAGTTGATCAAACTGGATGTACATAAATCCATGGGCCCTGAAGCAATTCACCTGCGCATGCTAAGAGAGATGGTAGAAGTCATTGCTAAGCCACTCTCCATCATCTTTGCTAAGTGATGGGGACCAGGAGAGGTGCCTAGGGACTGGAGGGTAGCAAATGTCACTCCAATCTTCAAAAAGAAGGGGGACCCAGGTGTTTCTATCATTTATTCTGCATTTAATATCCCCTCAAATGCATTTTTTTGTCTGAGGGGGATTTAAAATCCCCTTATTTGGATATTGAAGTGCAGGTTGGCACTACAGTCAGAATAATGTTCCAGTGACTGATACCTCCCTCACAGGCCCTTGGCAATGCCAATCTATATGAAGCCACTGAAACCACCTCAACCCTAGAGCTAACATGAACGTGCCACACTGTTTTCTATAGAAACACACAGATTTTTCACACCCTTACACATTTACTTTAGCCTCCTAAATAATCTGCTTGTAAGAAAAAAAAGAGTAGATCTTGCTCAGTCAGTCATGCGTATTTCTGCTGGGCTTCCCTCTATCTGTCTATACATGAACTGCTGTATGGCGTGTCTGTCTGACCAAGTAAGAGAAAAATCAGACATTTCACCGTCACCAAACATAACCCTTGTTGGTGGCCTGGAAAAAGCTGCAGTAGTCCTGAGCCTGCAGAAGAGGATGTCAGTAAAGACTGCAGCTATTTTTAAAATTAATACCTTACAACAACAGCAGAGACATTGAAAATTTTACCTGTCATAACACAGTGTTAGTTCAGCAACAGTTCAGAGTAGCTCAACATGAAGCATGTGTAATGTTAAAAGGGAGCCAACTGCATGTAAAACAGTTAAATCAGACTTTAGCTGAGATGTCGCATTGGCCTCTGTTCCTGTTTCTGTCTGTCAATGACTCTCCGTTTTAGAAATAATGATCTCTAATTGCTGTCTCTGGACTGCTAGAAACAAAGGAAAACTGATCACAAGCCAGGCTGGTGTGTAGGCAAGTGCTTTGTTAAGAAACACACGGTCTTGCAGAGGTCAGAAAGATGCTCGTGTGCATCCCAAGTTGAGTGTGCTTAACCTGTCTGCAAGCTCACTGGAAGTCTAACTGAAAGCAGAGTAACTGCAGAGAAAGCAATTATTCTCAGTTGCTATAAAAATGCACACAGTGAACATTCTTAGCTGCTGAATAATGACAAGTGCACAATCACTTCATCCTCAATGAATGAAAATGCTCCAGAATCCCACAAGGAAGAAAAATAGCACAGATTTCTGAAAATTCAATAAACTACTCATATAATTCGGGGTTTGTTCACATCAGTATCTGAAGGGAGCCTACAAAAAAGCTGGGGAGGGACTTTCTAGGATATCAGGTAGCGACAGGAGTAAGGGGAATGGAGCAAAGCTGGAGCTGGGTAGATTTAGACTGGATGTGATGAGGAAATTCTTCACTGTGAGAGTGGTGAGAGCCTGGAATGGGTTGCCCAAGGAGGTGGTTGAAGCCCTGTCCCTGGAGGTGTTTAAGGCTGGGATGGATGAGGCTCTGGCCAGCCTGATGTAGGGTGGGGTGTCCCTGCCCATGGCAGGGGGACTGGACCAGATGATCTTTCGAGGTAATCAAGAACATGAGTACCTGTAGCCTCCTCATGGCTTCAGAGTCATGATCAGCCTTCACTTTGCAAGCCACGAGCAACTGTGCTGTAGAAGCTGCCACTTGTTTGGCAGATGAGATTAGCTTCTCCTCACTAGCGTGGCCTTGTACTGATGCATTAGCTGCTTCGCAGAGATTGCTGGTTGCAGCTGCCACCATTCGGGCCTAGGAGACAGTAAAAGAAGTCACCGTGCATTCTCATGGGATAGTATTTCTTCGGAGAATGTGCTGGTTTTTCTTAATAGAAGCAGTTACTCACAGCGGAAATAAGTCCCTGAGACCACTGTCCATCATCAGCTGCATTTGCAGGGATTGCTCCAACCTGAAACAAACAGTGCATAGCTGGCTTACAATGAAACAGAAAACACGATTTCTTTGGCTCAGATTTAGAGAGTTTTAAGTGAGCTTCCAGCATAGACCTGCTGCTCACACAGTGTCCAGCTTGAGTTGCATTGTCCTTGGAATTTATGTACAATTCCCAGAGTAATGACTGTTGCAGCCAAGCACAACAGCTGAAGCTCCTGGTCTGTAAAATACCGTATTTCTGTCTCTATAGTACATTTGGATTTATGTAATCCCTGATTCTCTTCTGAAGCCAGCACTATGAGAAGCTGTAAACCGGCAAGCTCCACAGGGAAATGCCCTCACTGCCTTTGTGCCTAAGAAAGGCATGAGGAAAGCCGCCCATTTCCCTGCACAGCTCATCTGTGACATCAATAGTACCAGCAACAACCATGAGACAGTTTTCAAGTAAGATGGAAGAAAAAACCACAATTCTGTAGTCCATTGCCAGCCCTCCATCCCCAATTGTGTACATCTCTGAGTTTTGGGGATAGAAACTGGCAGATGTGAAATGTGAACACGGACCAGAACCAAGCTGCATTTTAAAAGAACTGGAAACAGGCGTTTGTGCAGAATGAGGATCTCAGAATCTAAACCTTATGTGTAGTGTCAACATATACAGAGGATTTGTTCTCTCACAGCTGTGGTGACACTTCTGCATAACTGGGAAATCAATTATACAAAAGAATACACTAGGTCCCTGAATTCCTCAGGTTTCAAGGTTTTATTGCTAATTATCCTCAGAAATTACATTTTAACTAGACCATAGATGCAGGCGTTAGTGGGGTCTGAATTTTATATGTGTGCATGTATGAGTGAGTGGAGGAGAAGTGCGTGGAAGAGTATAAATCAGATCCAAATTCCCAGATTTAATCTATACTGCAGAAATGGGAACAGTTGCCTAATACATATTAATTATTTTATAAGAATTCCACAGGGAGAAGTAGTTTCACTGAAAATTTCCTAGAAAGCTCTTAAACCACAGTATTGGATCAATTTGCCCTGTAGGACATTTTCACAGCCTTAACCAGGCAATACAGAAATCTATCTGGGACAAGGCTCTACATGGTTCACTCACATCCACGAAGTTGGTGAGAGATTCTCAGTACCTCCATACCAAAGGAAAAGGTCAGAGAGGAATTTAAGACAACAGTAAGTACCACTTAGAGTTCATTACTGAAACAATGGACCTTGAACAGATCAAACTTGTCCTTCCCACCTACATGCCAGCCATGCTCTTCTGGAAGGAGTTCATGCCTTAGAAGTTTTCTTACAAAAGTAAATAATTTCTCCCAATATCAACACCAAAATCTTTCCATCAGACAGGTTGAAGCCATTCACTATGGGCAAGAATTTGAATAGAATTTTAGAAGCCAACTTCCACTGCTTGTGGATGACCTGGAGATCCACCACATGGCTACCACAGGACTCAGACTGTAGCCCATAATCACAGTTACCTCAGTAGTTTTTAAGAAAGTAAAGGAAAATGGGTTAGATTTTCACTATTTCATAAGTATCTTAATGTCTTTTTACTTATGAGATAATTCTCACATCTCTCATAATGACTAAGACGTGCCACAAACAACCTCAAAGTTTGATACCAAATTAAATTTTCATTTTGGTTGAGATTCATTTCTACCCATAAAGACCACCGTATTATCTGCAGATCCTCCAAGCAGGTGAGAAACTACCAGTGAAAGCCAATAGCTACAAAATTTCCTCACCTTTCAGACCGTTATTACAGAAGAGCAATGTATAAATCAAAAGGGCTAATTTCAGCAAAGCTGAACAGATCTACTAATACAGCATGGGGTTTGACAGGGGTGGCTTCAGCAAGTTACAGCTTCCCTCAAAGCGACAGCTAACGGCGCTAAACAGCAGTTTATTCCAGCACTTGGCTGGAATAAAATGCAAGTGCTGTTAACCTCAGTCTGACCACCACAAATAGAAATGGATGTGTAGCAGCAAGCCAAAACTAGTTGAGGGAAATTCAAGACAGAAACACATTCTGTATTACTCTGTGTAATAAAAACCTTTACAGTCATGGTAGTTAGCAAAATAAAGCAAGCTGTGTGTCATCATGAAGTAAGAACAGGTCTTATCACATAAAAGCAGACTGCACAATAACCTAAGCAAAGCAGGTAAATGAAAATTCTCAATTTTAGGGCTGTCTCCACAGTCAAATGGATGTTAATATTATCTTGGGTTATGCATTATTGGTAAGCTCTGTAGCTACAGCTTATGGTGGATCTTTTCAAACAGTGACATCACTATTGCTCTCTAACAAGCGTTCTGAGCTGCTGCTGGAACTATAAGCACAGGCTCCCCAGGAATCCCAACTGAAATATCAGCAGAGCACTTTTGTGACAGGATCCACGACATTGTCTGCTTGGAACGAAAAAGTAGATAAAAATGGAAGCCATAACTATACAACAACAATGATCCTATAAGAAATTGTTTTCACAGGCAACATATCTGCTTGATGTTCAGATTTTAAGTTTCCAAGTATATTAACTGGTAATAAAACCTCAATGATGGATATGAAAATGAATCGGACAAGAAAACATCGAGGGCATAATTAGTGAGGCCCTTTGCTATACTGGTCCAGAGTGGTACTGCATACTGCGACATGTGAGTTTTGGATCCCCAAGCTGTCTTGTGGGACTGTGCATTATTAGCTTGAACCACAGATCTTCACAAACACAAAACCTCCCCACATCTGAAGAGCCAAACACTCAAGGTTTAAGTACATGTAAATAAATATTGGGGGGGTTTTAAACAGAGTCAGATCTGGGACATGTATTGTGATGAACTATGAAGATTCACATATCCTTTAGTCATTCACAAGCTGCTTTCCTACTGTTTTAACAGTTAAGAGACTAGATTCAGTTTTGATATTTTCCTCCCATGCTGTTTCTGCTTGTCCTGTTTACCCACCTTGCCCTGTGCCACCAGTTCTCTCTGGGCTGCTGAAGCTGACTTCACAAGGGCACTGGTAGCAGCTGCAATTGATTTAGCTGCTTCCAGGATCTGTTCTTCAAAATCCAGAGTCTCATCTGCTTGCTACAACCAAGAAAGAACAATGTCATACATTATTCACCTGAAATCAGTTGTATTTTCATGATTGATGACATACACAGAGACAGGATCCTGGAACATATCAGTAAATTAAGTAAGACCTACAAAAAGCAAAGGAGTTTCACATAGACTAAAGCTGGGAGTCAACATAGGTTAATTTAAATACTAACTTTGCCTCATGGCTGCTCAAAAATGGTATTGAGCATCAGACAAGATACTTAAAGAACTGCCTTCAACTTTCTGATACATTATCTCCACTAGGACTACTTAAAACCACATTCAGAAAATCACAGGTCTGAAAGGAAATTGTTTTTCATACCAAGATTGCCTTTGCAGTGCTACAATACTGGCTTCCAGGACTGGAACACCTAAAGACTCTTAAGTGCGTTAAAAAAGAGCCCTGATAAATGTCTATCATTTCATTTGCCTATGTTAAGAAGTGTAATGTAGATCCAAAGCCAGTGCATAGATTTAACTGCTTTAGGTAAGAGCTGTAATTTCAGAGAGCAGCACAGTGAAGCAGTCCCTTTAGTCATCTTGGAAAGATGAAGTTCCAAAAGTCTGTCTGTAACACGTCAGTCGTCAAAACGTGTCTTTCACCAAGCATGTGCAAACAGATAGATCAGCTGTTCCTCATGAGGTTTCTTGCTACTTACAACGCAAGAAATTGTTGTTCCATCAAACAATACATTCCTAGACTTTCTAATAATATAAACAAATACTGAAAACCTATCGAAGTGTGCCCGCTAGCTTCTGAACAGTTCACAGAATAGATTAACAGTTATGGTCATTTTAAACAGAACCAGGCCTGAGCCACGGATGCTGATACACAAATAAACCACCAGAATGTATTTCCTTTGTGATAAAATCACAAGCCTACCAGAACCCAACACAGTGTGACCAGCAGGCATAGTGGAAGCAATACCAGGGTAGTCCACCTTGTGAGAGATGAGGCTTTTGAAATATAGGTTCCTCCCCCTACGCAACCCCACCATTCTTGTGTCAAAGAATTGGCTTCAGCAACACCAGCTAAGTGGCATTTGTGCTAGGGAACTGGGTACTTCATTTGCAAATCTAAGTGCCTCCATCTTAATTTAAACAAGTTTAGCTCTCCTGTTACAATCTCATGAAATGGTAGTCAATTATAAAATAACAAAAGATAATTATGAGTAACTAGAAACCATCATGAAACGGCACATCAAGCAGAACTCAGACCCACAGCACTTTCATAGAAATGAAACTGCAGCATCCATGGACATCAGAAAAGTGGAATGATCTGAAAATAAAAATTGATGCGTAGACAAAGATTTTTCTTATCCCTTAGGAAAAGCCACACATTTCAAGGAAAAGGTATTTGTCTTGCCTTGCTCCCGGGCTAACAGTATCAACTTCAGCATGTGTTTTTGTAATGAGAGTACAAGGGATTGCTAAGGGAGCAAGTCACGTTCCATGTGACTTTTTGCAATGCTTGTGATGTAACTTCATGACCACTGTCGTGCCACTGAATGGTTTGGATTGCAAGGGACCTCTGAAGATCATCTAATCCAACCTGGCTGCTAAAGGCAATCACACTGGACCTGAATTTATGCAATAGGCCTCAAGTCTTATTTATAAAACTTCTACATGAGCCATGACATCACAAAACCAAAGCATACCCAGAATTCAGTACAATCAGATTTATTTTCATTATTAGAAGAGATTAGCTGTTAACTTAAGTCGACTCCAGACGTAAACTGAATCGTCAACAAAAACACACCTGTTACCACACTTTTACTGTTGTCCCAGACCCACCAGTCTTGAGAGTTTTTAAATGTTCATTTCCAGCATAACAAAATACATGATGTGTATTACTGGTTATATGCCAGCACTGTCAGAAATTGAGGCTTAAGTAAGAAAGCATTTCAGTATCTCCTTTTTTTTTGTTTACAAAGGAAGTGTGATTCTTTTGTAAAGCTGTAATAGCTGGGTTAAATCCCACTGTGGAGTAGCAGGTAAAGCTCAGCAGGACAACAACTAAACTTCAGTATCTCGGCAGATAACGGATTCTATCCCTGAGTCCTAAATTAATTTCTTTTCAAATACATTCAAACTTGTATTGAGGGGTGAGAAGAAGAAAGCACACTCTGAGTTTCTCAGAATTTCAAATCTTACATTTCTGTCATCTCACAACCTCTTTTATTACTGGAAAAGAAATTTTCTATTGACACTTGATCTCTTCTTTGGAGGATTTATTTTTGAAGCAGCTTTGTGCAAATTCAAGTGAGGTTCAGTGTGCGCTTTACCTAACAAATCTTAGTTTTCTAGTCCTTGCCTGCACTTCTCTCTTCAGCCTTCTCAGGTATGCCATCTAATGCCTGGATACTCCTGTCTGAAATGGGGGAGTAGGCACAACGCTCACTCAGCACTCTGGGTACCCTCTAAAGAACATTCCTTAGCAATAAGGACATGGAGTAGTCCAAGACTGAACATAGCAAAATGCCCTATGAGTGTGACCTGAAGGGTCTGAAGTTGACACTCATCAACAGCATCCTCACAGTGTGTCAGTTCACAGCCTTTGTGAACAAAGTTAGGAGTAATGATGGGATACATGGCAGAACATTTCACCTTGGAAGATTTTAGTTACTGGGGTTTCTTAAGAAAACCTGATCTGTGAGACAAGCCATTAGCTTTTCCTTCCTGAAGCAACCCCACAAAGAGCAGCACCTATTCTTCCGCAAGCTTAAATTAGCGAGCTGTTATTGACTATACACTGACTACAAAAATGAACAGGAAAATTAAATTGCCAGAGCAGACAAATCAAAATTAGGCTGGCTATGAAATCTGTAGCATGAAATATCCTGAAAATGTTGATTCTGACATTAAAAAAATAGTATTTGAGATGTTCTGTACTATATTTTAATGTCTATTTCATAGAACCTCCATTATTAGGGGTATCATAAATAAAGTCAGAGTTAATAGGAGAACAAATGAGCCCCCGATCTCATTGCTAACCACTAGGAAAAAAACTACAAAAGGCAAAGCATTTTATTTTGAAGCAGCTCTCATCTTCTGTTTCATAGAGAGAAAATCAATCTGTGTAAGTTATTGCACTGAGCCATAGAAAATACAATAACCATTTAAGTTAAAGTCATTCTTGGCACAGCTGTTGCTCACTGTCATAAAAGGACCTACACAAATGAACAGTCACTCCAAGAGCAACTCTATTGATCCAGGAGCCTTTTCACGTACACACATACATATTTTAAACCAGATTAAATTAGGAGCTTGCAGGAAGTCTTCTAAACCTGCTTGTGAGTTACTGTACTGGTTCATACTGCCTTCTCCTATGTTAAAACCCCCGGAGACAGGGCAGGACACTGTAGGAATATGTTTGATATATAGTTGGATTAAATAACAACCTAATATATCAAACATATCACACAGAGTCCTGCAGAAAAAGGCATCCAGGTTTGATTCATCTTGGGGAAAAAACAAAAAAGGACTAAGTGCTGAAAGCTTACAGCTGGAAACTCTGACTGCTAAAGGTACTTCTGTTTGAAGGCACAAGCCTGTATAGAAGCATGAAGAGCATACCAAGAGAACAGGGTAGTACAGCAATGCTCTCTGCTGTTGTACGTGAGGTACCCTTGCTTTTTTCCCCACTAGTGGTGAAGCACATAGTTTTTATTAGATTATGTTCTCCCACTTAAAAAAATTAGTGATTTTGGGGAGGTTGTTACTTTACAGCCAGTGGCATATTTGCATAATAGAAGGAATATGTGTCTGCACTGCAAGACACTTGACCCTATAACAACGGAAAACAGAAAAAAAGAGAGTCCACACTCAAGAAAATATTACAGCCAAAAATCTATTAACGATCTCACTGCTTTACAGATCATTCCCGGCCTTAACACTGCAGTGAGAATACAAAACAGGTTTTGCACGATGGGGAGGAAGAACAACATCTACTTAGGACAGTTCTCAAACTGCTTGCAAGGTTCAAGCTCAGAAGATGAACAGGCAGTGTAAAAGTGGGGCACTGGACTAGTGACTAAGCATGTTAGGAGCAGATTCGATTCACCAGCAGCCAAATGGCCAGGATTTGAAGCAAACAGAATTTGTACCATATAACAGAACATGGGCAGCAGTCAGGAGGTCTGTCTTATTAGAAACTAGTCTCTGGGATAAGATGGTTCCCAGTAGTGGAAAATGACGACATCTCATACTACTGGTCTTGCTCTAAGATGTCAAGGGGGTGACAGATGAAAAATACTACGAGAAAATCTCCAACTATTTTAAAATATTCACATAGTAGAACAAATTACAAAAGCCTTCTTTAGAGTTAATAGACAAATTAAAAGGCACAAAGGTGAAAATTTCAAGGCTAAATCAAATGACACCCACTCCCTGCCCCAATAAAAGAAGCTTAAGCCAAACTAGAGAATCAGCCAGCAATTAATTACGGTGAAGGCACTGATCTTTTGCAGGCAGATTTTTCTAAATCAACTAAGGACTTCTCTGCAAGTTCACTTGATGATTATTACTGTTAACCAGGATATTGGTCCAGCTGGAGCAGCAGTCTGTTCCATCGCACAAGGTAGTTGCTGTTTCTCCATTTCATACAGTAAGCGTAAGAAAAACCATCAACCCTTTACCTAGTCTAGACATTCACGGTGCAACACTATGCTTGTTGTCAAAGACAAGCACCAGAAAGAGCCTGATTGAAGCAGAAAATTCTGTGCTGGGAGGACACAATCTACAAGTCTTCAGCAGAAAAAGTGTGGTTTTAGAGCCACAACATGAACTTCCTAGTATTGTTGACCTGTGTTACAATCCATACTGTAAACATCTAATAAAGGACGTAAAAGCCATTTAAATTGCAAATTAAAAAGGGTGGACACGAATTTTAGTTTCAGAAAAGTGCCATGTAAAAGACCAATAAATCACAGGCAGATGGATGCTCAAATTACCATGTTAACTGAGGAGCAGGTGTGAGGTCTGCATTCATTGGGAAATTGCAATGACCCTGGAGTGGCTTAGATGTTGGAAGGAAACTGCTCCATGGTTACCAGGCAACGCACATATGCTATTGTGCAGTGATTGTATAGAAAAGGTGATGGAGGACTCTTCCTTTCCCCAGACTCAGCCTGTGTCCTCTCCTCTGCAGAATCTCATTAAAAAGGACCATTTTTTCTTTATTAAAAAAATGGGTGTACTTGTTAAAAAATGAAAGACACAGAGCATTTCTTTTTCATGAGCTAATTTATTCCCATCACTAAGGTGAGGGGAGTGGGAAGCCCTCAAAGAACGAAGCTACCAAGGACTATTTCATCTGATGAGCCTGAATGATACAATATGACCCTGCACTGAAAAGTCATCCAACACTGAATGTTCTTGAGCCCCTGCTTTTTAGAAAGACTTCTAAGTAGCTTCACTTAAAAAGTTTTGCACCTACAAAGCACCACAAACAGGGAAATAGATAGCCAGTTCTTTCCTGAAGTCAATTACACAGCCAATGCTGATTTTACAGAGACACAGTTCTGGGCAATGTGGTAATTTCTTCTAAAACCAAAATATAGGGAGTCTCTGTGATCCAGGATTTGCAAGCTATGCAAACAACCGTAACTAACAGCAGTTTCATGTATTCCCTCTGTATCATGTGCGAAAATAGTTGGATTAGCTTTCTATAATATATTCAGAGACACGTTTGAAATTACCTGTCAACATGCAACACCACTTGCTTTCATAATGAACTGTCATTTATTTTCCTTCAGGAAAATTACATAGAAATGGACATACCACATATCTGGTTGGATACTGAAGCAGCTACTCTTTTATCATGGCATAGAATGTCATGGTTCTAATCTCAGAAAATCCTGAAGGTCTGTTGAATCCCTTTTGTGCTGCTGTTGATTTCTCCTGCTATACTACACGTTCGGATGAGAATAAAGGGTCTTCAAAGGAAAGAAGTGAAAATGACTTCACACATCAGTAAAATGTGTTTGGAAACAGAAAAGCAAATAATCAACAGAAATTATACAGTAACTCTTAAAAGCATTTCCAGCATTTAGTTTTTCTTCCTTTCTTGCTCATGGCTGGTGCTTGACTCACTTCCTGAAAAGCATCTCTTTACTTTCTTCCTTCAGGATTAGGTTCACTGTCTTGTCTAGTGGCTCCTAGACTGATACCAGGCTTGATTGTTTACATCCTTAGCGTGGACAGTAACACAGTGCGTATCAATATAGGGGCTCTACCATTTTCTGCTTTATTAACTTCAAAGAAACAATGAGGATGGACACTCACCTTTGGCTTGGCTCTTGGCTTCAGCTGCTCTAACTTCTTTGCTGCAGCCTCAATTGATGCTGCAGCCCCTAGCAGCTCTGTTTCCGCAATGACTGTTGGGTCCTCTGGATCCACCCACTCCGTCCCTGAAATTAATGGAGATGAAGACAATAACTTCAGTGCCACTGCAAGCTGCCATTCAAACAGGGTGATTTACAACCACACTTCAAGTATCAAATACTGAATGCACGTTGCAGAAAGCTGACTTCAGTACCACAATGGCATAAACCCACTCTAGTTTATGCCATTGAGAGCAAAAAATACAAGTCAGAGTGAAGAAAAATATTTTGCAGGATTATTCTTTTATGAAAGTACTGTAAGAATGGTGTAGGCAGAGCAGCTTCAAGAAGGAATATTGTCTATACTGGGAACAAAACTATCTGTTACTCAACTTGTGTTTATCAGAACTCTTAGTAAGGTGGTTCCTAAGCTGACCAGGTTGTAAGGGACATTCAGAAGTCTCACAGAATATACGCTTCTCGGGAAGAGAGATGAAGCTAGTCTGGGCTCAAAGAAATTTTGCAGGACCACGAAATGAATAGTTGTTTGAAGGAGATCTCAGATTTTTGCAAGCTCTCAGTACACTGCTATTTTCTATTTCATAATATTATTCTCTGGATTTCAAGATTCAGAAAGAATCAGTTCTGGATTCAGATGGAGAGAGAAAAGGAAATAAAAAACCTCTAATTCTACAACCGCTAAGGGCAAGTGGAGAAAGTGGAATCAGATGGAAACAGAAAAGAAAGGAAGGAGTGAGCACCAGGCAAAGGAAGACTACGCTGGAATGACAAAAAACCAGAGGAAAAAAATCCAAATTCTTAAGGCCTTGTTAAACTTACTGAAACTCGATCAGAAAGTTTGTGTGAACCTAATATTAAAATATCAAGTGAGACACTAATTGTTACTATGAAAGAGCAACTGGGAAGAAGGATACTGGCACTCTGCATCAGGAATAGCATAACCCATATCTGATTCAGCAAACATCAAAGGAAATAACTTTGAAAGCTTATGGATGAACATTGCGCCAGCTAAATAATCAGGCAGTTTCTGCTGTGGATGACCAGATCACAGGAGAATACAACATTACTGACTTCTATTTATGATGTGCTGGGACAAAGCCTAAGTACATGGTACTGTACTCCCAGGGAGCTGTGAGGTATGTATCATGCTGCTAATCACTATATAGTACATGCATTTGTATTTTACATCAAATATCAAAACATTACCAAAGACGACAACTCAGTTCAAACGCTGTACAATGCAAAGGAATTCTACACTGAACCCTAGTATCAGTAGATAGTCAGGGCAAAAAAATGTTATACAGGCAGCATGTGTAAATGCTCTCAGAAGCAAGCTTGGAAAATGTAGCTCTTTTTCAAGGAAAAGGCATTTCACAAAGGTGAAAATATTTATGTGGTGAATAGATTAGGAGTCAGAATTTGACACTGTGAATCTATAAGTGAAAATAGGAATGAAAATCTGGAGTAGTTAAAAATCATTTTACTCTCCACAGTCAGCTTCTAAAATTAACTAAAAAACCTCCAACCCTAGAGGCTATAAGTGAAAACAGAAATTAAAAGTGAATTTTTATTTTCATGAATATGACTTGCAAGGCAAAAACTACTGGAAATTAATAACTGTCTCCAACCATGAGGACAATAAAAAGAAATTTTATAAGTATTCAGGAAAATTCCAATGTTGGCTTGGCAGCAAAGGAAAACAGAAATTCTGAAACATAAAGAACACAGAAAAGACTGAAGAATTCAATAAATTTACCTAACAAGAAAAAAGCATAATGTAGGTCAGTGTTTATAAAGAATAGAGTAGTTGTATTAAGACAGAGAGGACAAAAATCCCGTAAGAGATTTTCATATATGAAAAGTATTCAGTCAGGATTCTTTTAAAACATTCATAAGTCTTTCTAATGGTTGTAAAGATTTAGAATCACAGAATCATAGAATCATTAGGGATTGGAAGGGATCTCAAAAGATCATCCAGTTCAATCCCCCTGCCACAGCAGGATCACCCAGACCAAGTCACACAGGAACACATCCGTATTGTTTTCTAGGAGTTCTAAGCACCTGCAACACAGGCTTTATAGAATCATAGAATCAGTCAGGGCTGGAAGGGACCACGGGATCATCCAGTTCCAACCCCCCTGCCATGCAGTGCTACAGGCTTGAGGAAGAGTGGCTGCATAACTGCTCCGTGGAAATGCTGATTAACAGCTGGCTGGACATGAGCCAGCAGTGTGCCCAGGTGGCTAAGAAAGCTAACAGCACCTTGGCCTGCTTGAGAAATAGTATGGCCAGCAGACTAGAGAGATGATTGTCCCCCTGTACTCTGCACAACTGAGGCCTCATCTCAAGTACAGTGTTCAGTTTTGGCCAATGCAACACAAGAAGGACATTGAGATGCTGGACTGTGTCCAAAGCTGATCTTTATCAGTGAAGCTAGTGAAGGGCCAAGAGGACAGGCCTTGTGAGGAGCAACTATAAGAACTGAGGTTTTTTAGCCTGAAGAGAAGGAGGTTGAAGGGAGATTTTATTGCCCTTTACAGTTACCAGAAAGGAGATTTTAGGGAGGTGGGCGTTGGTCTCTTCTCCCAAGTCACTAGTGATAGGACAAGAGAAAATGCACTTGAGTTGTTCTAAGGGTGATTTAGATCGGACAGTAGGAAAGATTTCTTCTTTGAAAGAGTGATCATCTGTCAGAACAGGCTGCCCAGGGAGGTGGTGCATCATCGTCCTAGAGGTGTTCAAAAAGCATGTAGATCTGGCATTTGAGAACATTGTTTGGTGAGCATGGTGGCATGGAGCTGATGGTTGGGGTTGATGATCTTGGATGTCACTTCCATCCTTAATGATCCTATGACTCTATGATTATTGTTATTTCAGTTACTTAAATAGATTAATATTTCTAGTTTATGAGAATACATAAGTTTATGAGAATAACTTGCCTTAACAGGGTGCTTACAAGACACAGACTCCTTGTATCTTCATCCTAGCTTTGAAACTCATTGCCACAGCACCCTGGGTAAGCAATGAACATCTAGGAGTCCATTTGCTTTAGGAAAAGGATGCAAAACTCACTCCCTGATGTCAAGAACCATTTAAAGACATGGCCAGCCACCAGAGACTCTTTCTTTATGGAAAGCCTTGGAGGTAAATAATTAAGTGGATCTGGATGCAATGAGCATAGGGTGAATTTCCCCAGTGTTGCTGTGTGTCTTTTATATCATGGTCTAGGATTTATAGACATAAATCAGACAAAAATAGCTGTTCACAAGGTGTGTAATGAAAATGAGCACATAAATACATTTGGTAAAAAGATTCTAGAGCATGTTAGAGGTTTACAAGGAAGGGTCACCACCAGATTCCCAGTTATCACAAATACTCAAATCCCAGCACCTTTATTCTGGAGTCATGTTTTAAAACTAATTTGGAGACTTCTTCTCAGTCAATCTTCAACCTTATCATCGTCCTACTAAAGCACCATCACTAGGCTACAATTCATTCACAGATACCAAGCAAACTACCAGATTAGTTTCGTTATTTCAGTCTCGCAAAGACAATCTCCTCAGCTGAGGAGTTTTCCATAATTCATTTAAATGCTTTTAAGTTCCACTTCCTGTTCTAATAAAAAAACCTACCTGTCTCTCATGTACCAAAACGCACAGCTGAAGCTGCAACCTGATATTACTGACATGCCTAAGGAAGATTTTCATGTCCCGTTATTCCACTTATTCCTAAAGATGGCATTGCTTTTAAGCATAAAATAGTAAGTTAGGCTGTTTACGGTGTTGATTTTTTTCTTTACTGCATTTTGCCCGCAAGGAACTTTCAGCAGCAGGAGAGATCTCCATTACTTGCACAGACTTTCAACTATATTTGCTTTTTAAAAACACTCAGCCTTACGCTGTCAAAACCATTTTACCTGCCAAGGCAGTTCACAACACTAACATGGACATTTAAAACTTCATTTTTTCCTAGTCTGTTGATAAATTGCTTAAACTTTCTGAACGAGTTTTCTTCTTCATTTTGTTTTTCATAAAGCAGATCAAGGTTTTA
This sequence comes from Phoeniculus purpureus, assembly GCA_028565055.1. Classification (NCBI taxonomy): domain Eukaryota; kingdom Metazoa; phylum Chordata; class Aves; order Bucerotiformes; family Phoeniculidae; genus Phoeniculus; species Phoeniculus purpureus. Next base: position 18,023 of record JAOXOE010045755.1, on the reverse strand, counting down.
AACTCCTTTTTACCTCAGGAATGAACACTGTCTTGCAGCCAGCACTGGCGTGCATTTACTTCAACAGCACATCAATAAAGTTCCAGTCAAGCTCCAGTAAAAACAGACCATTCATGTTTGCATACTGTACACTTCTGCAGCCTGCTGTGGGATTTCATTGCACCAAGAATTTTAGCACCAAGTTAACTCCTTACACAAACAAGTTAAAGTTACTGAAGTGCACAGAGTTATGTCTGCTACACCAGGTCATAACTTGTCCTGTCATGGAAATAAAACTTGTCTATTAGGCAACAGCTGTTATGTATGTATCCTCAGAACTGAACTTAAGAGTTTGACCTGTTATAATTTTACTTCTCAAACACACAGAGAGTTTCAAAAGTGCTAGCTATGATTTTTCAGTTCGTTGTTCAGCAAAGAGCTGTTAAACCCTGAACTGCCAAGAAGTTATACCCATCCTATTTACACCACTGTCATTAAACTGCATCTTTTACAAAAAAAAAAAAAAAATCTCAGGTTCTTTCTTCAGCCTTCCCTGCTGGGTAAGAAACAAGACTCTCAGTCTGGAGTTCTGCATCAGTTAACTACCTGCTTGTTTCTCCTGTCTCAGCTGCCTAGTCAAGTCTCTGTTTCTTAACAAAGTTCTATCTGCCTTTCTTCCAATACATTCCACTCATAATACCCATGAATTTATATGTATTTGATATCCACCATTTCTTCCAAACAGGTTGAAACTAGACAAGAGGTTCAAGTATCAATGAGGAAACGCTTGGAAGAAATGAACATAAGCTAATGGCAGTGCAACCACATACTACTCTTCACTAGGAATGCTGCCTACAAAAATGATCTTTCTTCCAAGATTTTAGATTGAATAAACACTCACAAAATTCCAGAACAAGTCTGAGAAATACACACCGACACCACACACCTTGCAGGAACATGACTTGAAAAATACCTGCTCATTTTGAATCAAAGCTTTGAAGATTCTCAGATCGTATTGTTGCCAGTAGCACATAAATTAAACCAATTTACTTTCTATTACCTTCTATTTCAGGCCCATTAAATCCTTACTAATAGGTCTCCTTCGTGTCATGCCCATACAGTGAGATGCAAGGCCCGTTTTTAGAGTAAGTTTAATGGTGGTAATGGGGGGGATGGCTGGGTGACACACTGCTCTCAGACAAGGAGAGTAATTTCCACATTTTAAAGCAAGAAGTTAATCCTTATTGCCTGTATCGCATCTTGAAGGACAATTTCGACCCACTGTACCTTGATCAGTCTGAACCAAACAAAAAAATCTGTTTGCTGATGGGAAAAGGAAAAAAAAAAAGGAGTTCACTAGAAAAGTGACTGTCTGAGTATCTCCCTTCAAAATTGATAGAGAGCACTTAAAATGAGTAAGGTCATTTTCATATCACTGCCTTTTGCTGTTTTCCTTTGCGACTCTGCCATCTTGGAGGACACGGATATAGGCTATTTGACTGTCTTAGGAGAAAGGGGGAGATTCTGTGACAATCAGAGAGATGATCTATATTAATAGAGATGTGATATTTCTTGGCAAAATGGGTTTATTACTGACCAGTGTGAAAACCATCCCCTTGGGAAGGTACAATACACTGATAGATTGGATACAGACACCTTAACTTACTTCATTACAAACTGACAACATCATTGCCAGCACATTTTGTTAAACACAGATGAACTGCTCCTCTTAAATTCTTCAGCAGCAAAGATGACATTTTTTGGACAGTAAATCCTCTCATTTTTGAAAAAGAAATGATATACACTTCAGGACACATTGATCTGCAGGATGAGTCAAGGCTCATCCAGGCTTAAAAATCTGGGAAATAGCACAAGCTGACCTGAGCTGCATTAGCTTTTCTGAATTCCTCTATAGGCTCTCTAAAGAAGTGGTTCAAACATAACGTGATAGGAAAGCGTTTATGGCTGTCATTGGGAGCCTCAACGTTGCATGTTGATGTGGCACTGCATCATCTCGCGGTGATGAACCCTGGCTCAAGTAGCAGAGACAGAACAGAAAGAAATATGTTTGGAATGAACTCCTCTTACATCACATTAACTGGAAGACAGTGAGACAGAATAATGAGTACTGAAACAAGGACATGGTTTGCCAGACTGGATAAGCTATGTCTTTCTGCTTAGCACAAGTTCATCTATAAATAGGTGGAAGTATGCACCTCCTTGGTCGTTTCAACATTCAAACCAAGATGGATTTTGAACGTCTATCATTGCAAAAGTGAACTATTTTAAACAAAAACGTTTTAAGCGACATGTTTATATAATAGTATTATTATCCTCTGGAGTTAGAAGTAGAATAAAGAAGCATAAAAAACCCTTAAGGAGCCCCATCGAAGAAACAGCAGATGTCTTTTATACTTCTGTTTCTGTTAGAAACAAATACCACAACAAAATGGCAGAAAGGAAATCTGAAATGATCCAGCTGTACTACTGGATCATATAGACCTCTCCACAGCACGCAGTAATGCTATTTAACAACACACAATCTTATATTGCTATCCCTTCACTATCCTCAGACAGGTATTCATGGATCTGTGATGGGGCAGGGAACTGAAGTCGTAGCGCTTACACCCAGCAGCTTGATCTCTGCCTCTGCAAGACCTTTATGTTGCTCTGACAGTAAGTTAATGTTTGCAAAGAAGACTCATTCTAAGAAATGGTTTATTCTAGTGGCATTTTGCTCTTTTGGTGCCAAATTTCACACCTGGCTTCTGTTTCGCAAGGCACTGAAATACAGTTTTATGTCAACTCTGATGCATATGAACCTGATTCCCAAAATAGATCTTTCCACTGGCCCAACACACCACACACCTGCCATGAGTGCGTGAAGCGAAGTGATAAAACCAAGTCCTATATTAGATTTAGCTTTCAATTTGAAAATGGTGAATAATTTGTTTAATGTTTTAATAAATGCTCTTAATGTTTATTATACTTTAAAAGCTGAGTAGAGCCTGTATGTTTAATTTGCATGTTTTCTGCAGAAAAGTTCGCATTTAAAAAGTTTAAAAGTAGTCCCCCCCATCACCTCTCTATCTCATCTCCTCTCTCACTACTTTTCCATCTTGGTGTTTGTTCAGAGCTGTGCCCACTTTGCCGCTGACAGAAAATACCATTACTCTGGCTACTGAAGAACATTTCTGTGCAAGAGGAACTGTCAATGCTTACTAATGTTCAGCTGGAACTCTGGAGATTTATGAGGATCAAGACTTAAGTCGGACAACTGCTGCAATTTCAGAGAGAAGCAGGAATTGTACACAAATTGATGTTTTGGATGTTTTTAACTCAGTTCAGTGTAGGAGCATTGTGACGGAACTCTGTACATCTCTGCCTATATATCTTGCGTGGGGTTCTTCTCTGATGTCTCCTTGTGGGGGAATGTATTAAAATTTCTTTATATCTTTCTTCCACAAATTGAGTAAGTTGTTTCGTCACCTGCAGATTCACGAGTTGTTTTGTTAAACTTTCTCTTTGTGCCTGATGTTAAAAGTTCTCAGCTACAACATAGTCGTGGTTTCTAACCCATGGAATTAGTTATGACCTAGGTGGAACGCATGGGGAACCACACTACAGTGTTTAAAGGCTATATTAAAGTGGAATACCATTTTACTTTTAAATAATTACCCTAAAAAAGTGAGCCCTTGTCAGCAGGCATTCAGAGGAATGAAATAATAAATTATAATACTATTTAGGATAGTAGAGGGCTGCTGGCAAAAAAGCAAAGCCCAACAAAACACTAAACCAAATTATTTTAGATGTCTAATATACCTACTGAAGCAAATTATTAAAAGATGCATACTAAATCTAACTGAAATTTTTGATACTTCTCATTTATTAGTCACTCCTTTTCATGTGAATACCAATCCCACTACATCACCAAAACTAAAACACCTTATTGAAATTTTCAATGGCAGTGGAAAAGGAACTAAAGACAAATTTTACCCGATTTAACATCAGCTGTTATGAAGTCACACCAAAATCTGGATGATAAGTTTATAAGAGACATACAATTTCAGAGTACCTCAACCTAAAGATAATACTATTTTCAGTTCTTGAAGCGGACATGTATGACCTAGCACTATTTGAAGTGCTCATCTCTCCACTCTCCTTCTGGCAGAAACTTATATAAGAAGCTTTCCTTCACGATTGTTTCAGCACAGAACATATAACAAATCATGATGTCCTGGATCTTTAAGGATCTGTGTGCAGAAAAGTAATTGCTGATGAGCTGCTGATATGGGGTGAAAATCCTCAATAACTCAGTGGGAGACTGTGTGATGTTCTGCTGTGAGCCAAAGAAAATAACTTTAAATTGAACAGAAACAAGACCTGAATCAACCCGAACGAGATTACTTTCGGAGGTATGTACTCTGGGTAGAAGAAGCTTGAGGAAAAGCAAAAACCAAAAGGCAACTGTGTAAATGGAGAAGAAAAACAACGCACGGGCAGCACACGAACAGCTCAAGGCATGTTAACCAACAGTAAACAAAAACACATTCTAAAATCACACCTGTAACAGCTAACCCTCATCAACAGACTGATGATTACTGCTATTTACATATTAATTGTCAAATATTAGTAAGCTTTCAGAATACTGCTTCAACAATAAAAAGTAATTTTAAGACTAGGAAAAATTACAACTTCAGAAATTTCAGATAAAACTGAGATGTAAGTTAAGTGGATAGGCTCAAGCAGAAATACTTTTTTGAAGTTAAAAAACAGATTCAAATCTCCATCAGAAAACCTGAAAAGCAAAAACCTTGTTTTGTATGTGGCAGCTGTATTAAGATTGGACCTGCATCCCAGAGGCTTTCCGGTTTGGTTGAGATGTGGACAAACTTTTGGACCAACTGATAGCTTTTTATTCTTTGCAACTCAGCTTTTGAAGCAAAGGCCCATTGATCACTGAGTCTGATCAAACTTTCTACAAGTAACCTGTTCTAACCAAGTATTATTTTATTTATCTCTGTAGCTTTGTTATCCAGTAGCAGCCTGAGAGTGTAATATTATACACTACACTGATAGCTCAAACGTGTGGTAAATGGAAACAAAAGTGACTTAAAAAGAACTTCTCTTTATCTAAGATAACATTTAGTGGAAAAAATACAATGCATCCTATTAAGTCATTTTTCCCATATGGATTATCCGGTCATGGTTTGTCATCTAATGATAGGCCAAGGAGCAATGGGTGTAAGTTGGAACACAGGAGGTTCCACATCAATATGAGAAGGAACTTCTTCATAGTGCGGGTGACAGAGCACTGGAACAGGCTGCCCAAGGGGGTTGTGGAGTCTCTTCTCTGGAGATGTTTAACACCCACCTGGATACGTTCCTGTGTGACTCGGTCTAGGTGATCCTGCTGTGGCAGGGGGATTGGACTGGATGATCTTTCAAGGTCCCTTCCAAACCCTAACGTTCTGTGATTCTGTGGTTCAGTTTACACCAGGGAACAAAAGCTAGGATTATAAAATGTGCATCACAACTTACTTCTTAGCACATGTGTACTTACTTTTCTTCATACAGGGTATATTTTCCCTTCTGACACTCTTTGGGGTTTTCTGTGAGTTTTGCAGCACAAAAATGAAACATATCAGTATTTTTCCCATCTACAATGAAATTCTCTCGTGTCTCAGTCACTTCTCCCACCACTTCTATTTTAATGCCATGGCTGCAGTGCTTACTGACACAGAAAAAAAAACCCGTCTAAATCGAACCACATTGAAAGAATGAGCCAAACCCGATCAAAATTGCATGAAACTATATGGATAAGTACGACACAGACCTGGTACTTGTAACTCCCGTCTGAATTTGCATTTAGAAGATTCAAAATCTGCCTTACTCAAAGGCAGAAAAAATTTCAAATTAGTTATAAAGCAATTCACAGCTTAGGACGGCAGAGACAGACTAGTACCCTGAAACTTATTACTTCAGTTACAGATAGGATAGGTTCTATCAGACACTAAAACAGTAGAAAAAGAAGAGGTACCCTGCTCATGCTCGAATCAAGCAGGTTTGGTTTTGCTTGCTGTTTGAGCAACTGAGTGGAAAGAAAACTTCAACACTCGTTGTGATATTACAATATGAATAGGAGGATATATCACATATTAATCATTTAATGTCTTCATTGTTGAAGGTTGATAAGAGAATCACAGAGCAGTCGCATTCCATTTCTTTTAACAGCACGATAGAAAGTTTTTGTACACAATTAATGCAATGATTATCTGAAAATGAGCGATAGGGTCTGAGGAGTAAAGAATTGCCTCTGTTGAGTTGAACCACGGGGAATTTGTGGAAGATTTACAATTGTATTGGCTCATTGCTTAATCAGATGGCAGAAAGATGTTCTCAGTATGTATTCCTTTCTTTAATGAAAGAGGCAATTAACCCATGCAAAACGCTGTCTTTAAAGAATTCTCTCTCCAACTACCTAGCAAAATTTTGTTTAATCCCTATTTCTGTACTACACAGATGCACAATATGTTCTGCTGAAGTACTTGATAAAAGACTTTTTTTGATCATTTTAAATTTTTGAAGATTAAATGTTTATCACAGGTATCTCGCATCTTGTGGAAGAACCAGAAAAGGCATGAAGACAGTATAAGGACTCTGATAGCTCAGCTCTTGGCAAGTCTAGAAGCAGCACTTTAAATCCTCCTGTCTCCAGTTATCTGCCCTGCCCCACTGCCAGATGTTAGAGATGTTGAATGCGGCAGCAACAGAAAGGAATTTGGTCTTTGCCTGTACAGGAAAACTTGAGGATGATTTCCTTCTGATCTTGCTCCTTTGTCTTGATTCTGTGAGGGGAGTGGTAATTGCTAGTGCTGGAAATAGTCTCACTCTGATGTTGTTTCTTAAACCACCATGGCTAATTCCATGAAGGAACTTGCACCGCAGCTCTTACATCGCTACGGAATAACCCTCCTCTGCAATCCTCTGGTCTGCCTGGGGAACTCCTCTGACAGTTCTGATCCACTGGAAAAGTAGAAATGTCAGCTTAAAAAGTCAGGTTTGTATCTGCATTAGTCAGAGCTTGCTTAGCCACTGACTCACATAGGGAATTTTATCCCTCTGCAGATAAGCCAGGAATGAGAATGGGTATTTAGTTTCCCCTTACTAGCATTAAGAAAAAGAAGCTAATCAACTTCTTCTTTGCAACGCCCCACGCTTTGGAGGTGCCTGGTTGATTCTTTTGCATTTCTTATGGCTGTCTGCCTGCAGATGAGCATCTGTTAGCCCGGAGCTAACTGGAAGCCATGGAAGTGAAGGCTTATTCCTTCTCTCTTTGTTGCAGTGTCTAGTTTCATATCGGAATCGTTCTTGCACTCAACTGAAAGGATCAACATAGACATGGGGAAAGCAGTAGCCTTCAAGTCACGCAACCTGCTGTTCCTCTGAGTCAGGAGGTGGAGCACACGCTGCAGTGTGTTCTTCTTAGAACCCCTGTGTCAGCTGCTATTCACTAGTTCTTAGTAAAGCTTTTTAGAAACTTTGTGGGTTCCAGTTTCTTGGAGCTACCAAGGATCCTCTCTGTGCATTTTGCAGATAAATTTGTTGCTTACCAGTCATGGTGTGAATTATGTTCATCAGATTATCAAGGCTTCAGGTGAATCGCACGTGTCTGATCCTTCACCTTGGATTAACACTTGTAAAAGGCTGTGACAAGGGAGCATTTTTCACAGTGAAGAACAGAAAACATTTGACAAGAAGTACCAGCCTATTGTACCTTCACCCTCTGCAACTGGCATCCTTAGTCATCAAGCCTTTGTTTGCCTTTCAGGCACAGCTGTGTATTCATGATGTGAAAGGTTCTTTACAGCAATTACTAAGCATTAACGCGGAAAAGTTAATTTATATTTTAAAGCCATCCTGCAGCTAACTGGAGTAGGAGACATGCTGTTTGGAAGGAAATTTCACTACTTTAATATTTTGGGTTTTGAAACGCAACACCAATTACTGAACTTGACTGGGGGGAACATGTAGAAATTGTCTTGTGCAAATAAAAAATCTTCTAAAAAATTGAAGAAATGTTTTCTTTCAGTTCAGCTCTAGTAAATGAAATAGAAATCTTTTTCTAAAATGAAGATACACCACTTCTAGTCTACCACCATGGTTAATTTTTCTATTAAATAGAAAGTATAAAATGGCTGTGTCATTTTTGCAATTAATAATATGATTTTGCCAATATGATTTTTTGAACTAGCTTTGCTTAGAACACATTGGCTCATCTGCACAGATTACTGATAAAATACCATTCATTATTTTTGAAATATTAAAATCCTCAGCTTGTCTGACCTTAATACTGCAATCCTCCTATAAACTAATCATCCTGATTTCAGATTGGCTTCATAACGTCTGATGTTATATCTAGTTGGTTGGACTAGATGACATTTGAAGGTCCCTTCTAACCCAAAACATTCTGTGATTCTGTGTTGTTCTTCATTTTTAGGTTAGAGAAAAGCAAATACACGATACCTGTGACAAAAGACCCGATAGCCATCGCCCTAAGCATGAAAACAGTGAAGGAAAGCTTGCTGCAAAGAGGTGCAAACTCACTGTCCAACAGTTAGCTGTAACTCAGAGACAGTTTTTCTCCCCTAGCCAACAAACTCTTAAACTAGGCTAACAGAAGACTTTTCATCTTGGATCACAGGTAGCTTTGAGGGTTCTTCTTTTCAGCTGACCCAATTGGTTTGGAATAACCTTGTGAAAGCTGGACAGACATACCAGCAAAACTTAGCCAGCTACAACGTCTCTTCAGGGCACCGTGCCATGCTGACGTGTCTTCCAGGCATGTTTTCAGGGGTTTCTGATTTGCGCTGGTAAGGGTTTTGTCACACAGATGCAAATTCATGACTAGGTTTTTGGTGTGGATTTTTTTCTTATTTCACTCAGTGCCTCTTGTCCTATCATTGGGTACCACTGAGCAGAGCCTGGCTCCATCTTCCTAACAGCCACCCTTTCCATATTTATCAACATTAATGAGGTCACCCCTCAGTCTCCTTTTCTCTGAGCTCAAGAGACCCAGTTCCCTCAGCCTTTCCTCATAAAGGAGATGTTGCAGTGCCTTCATCATCACTTACATGACAAAACATTCACATTCTGGTCCATTTGGTAATGCTCTTGTCTGCATCACTCTACTGTATGGAATATGCTGAGTGGGTTTTATTACACAAAGCAGAGTGGCGCAGTTGACACAACTGAGGGACAGGGTACCATCCAGGGAAAATCAGACCAGCTTGAGGACCTGGCCCATGTGAACCTCATGAGCTTACACAAGTGTAAGGTCCTGCACCTGGGTTAGGTACTAGTGGATGAAATACTGGAGATGAGCTGAGAAAGTGCACTTGCAACCCAGAAAGCAAATCATATCCTGGGCTGCATGAAAAGAAGAGTGGTCAGTGACCTGAAGGAGGTGATCCTGCCTCTCTACCTCACACTAATGAGATCTCACTTGGAGTAGTACTAGCTCTGCAGTTATTACCACAAGAATCAGAAGCACTAGGGATTGGAAGGGACCTCGAAAGATCATCCAGAAGGATGTGAATCTGTTGAAGCAGGTTGGGGCCCCATCCTTGGAGGTGTTTAAGGCCAGGCTGGATGGGGCTCTGGCAAGCCTGGTCTAGGGTGGGGTGTCCTGGTCCATGGTGGGGGAGTTGGAACTGGATGATCAGGTGGTCCCTTCCAACCCAGAGTGATTCTGATTGTATAAATTCTCCAGTGAAGTGATCCTGCTGTGGCAGGAGGATTGGACTAGATGATCTTTCGGGGTCCCTTCCAATCCCTAACGATTCTATGATTCTAAGTGGAGCACCTCCCTTATGAGGAGAAGCTGAGGGAGCGGGGTCTCTTTAGCATGGAGAAGAGGAGACTGAGAAGTGACCTCATTATTGTTTACAAATATGTGAAGGGTGGGTGTCAGGAGGATGGAGCCAGGCTCTTCTCAGTGTCATGTAGTAATAGCACGAGGGGCAATGGGTGTAAGCTGGAACATAGGACATTCCCCATAAATATGAGAAGGAACTTCTTCACAGTGAGGTTAACAGAGTACTGGAACAGGCTGCCCGGGGGAGTTGTGGAGTCTCCTTCACTGGAGACATTTAAGACCCACCTGGATGTGTGTGACTTGGTCTACGTGATCCTGCTGTGGCAGGGGGATTGGACTAGACGATCTTTCGAGGTCCCTTCCAATCCCTAATGATTCTATGAGAGCATGTACTGAATGCTCTGAGGCAGGAGAAGACCCTCAGCTCTTTCTTGCTCCACTATTTTGGAGGACAGTTGCCATGACCTGAACTATATGTCAGTACTGGTTTGGCTTCACTGATGCCCATGGCACTGGGGCAGGGATATGTGGTTGTACTGCTCATTTGCAGCTCTGCTGCAAGAACAGTAACCACTGTCATGCTGGAAGGCAAATTATTTTGGCTGCTCATGTTAAGTGACCCCTGCAAGAGTTGTTTGACGATGCCACCTGATCCCCTCAGGCACAAAACCAGGTTACTGTGGCTCAAAGATTTGCTGCAGACACAGGTGTCCAGGGAAGCACAGCCTGGAGCTGAAGCAATGAAATCTGTCTTCGCGAGACAGCAGTTAAGGGCAGTTACTATAAGTCGTATTAGCCTGCATTTGTCACCCACAGGTAGTTAGTTAGCCAGGCTCAGATGACAGAGAGTAACTTGATAAGCTAGGAGAACCAGATGGTGTCTCTGAGCCCCTGTTTTGCTACTACAGGTCCTTTGACAATGTCCAGACTGTAAGAACACGTAAACATGCTGCCAGTATAGGTAATATTTCAGTGTTTATATTTGGCTGTCTGTGATTTCTTTGGTGAAGACATATATTTTAATCTTCATTAAATCAATGCAAATAATGATTAAAAAAAAATGTGACATTACATATATCTATGCTGTTTGCCTATCCACTATGCTATTTGCCACAATAGTATTATCCAGTGCTCTGCTACCTCCATTTTAATACTTTTATAAATATTAATAGAGTGTATTAACAGTATTTTAATTGGCAGGAAGTGACACAAACTGTCTACCTCTCCTTTGTAAATAATCACATCTAAGACAGTTCCATCAACTTAAAGAACTACAGGCAGCTAGCAACATCTTTTACAGGGATGATTTTTTTGGAATTTGTCACTATTTCTCTGTCATTGAGATCCTTTTCTCTGACAGAAGTGATAAAATCAAAGATGAAATTACATTGATGGAAATCGAGGACAACACAGCCGTGTCCTGGATTTTATCACTCACTCCTCCTTGTGTAGTATATAACACAGGAAAGGTCTGACCACTGCAGATTTTACAAACATACTTTCTTAAAATTACGATTCCAAGATAGTATCTGTGATAGTCAAACCATGGGGCACTATGTTGTGTCTAAGGAAACACATTCAGATTATTAGAAATGCATGAACTTAAAAGATTGATGAGGGGGTTTTACACCACAGCTTTTAACACTATAGCTGGTAGCTTTGAATGTATTGAAGGGGTTGGCCTATGCCATCGTACTGACCTTGCACAATAGGATGTAGTACAAATGAAACCGTAATCCAGAGCAATCTTATATATATGTCTGTACACATCTATGCACACGTGCACACAAATATGATGGACTGGAAGAGTATTTTGTGTTCTGCTTTAGAAAATATGCAAGCCATTGACATTGCAGACAGCGTCTCACCAGTCCTGTATCCCAGTTTATCCTGGGGTATGGAATGAATCCTAAATTGTTAGCTACGCTGTTCATCTTTTATTAATACATCATCTTCCTCATGGCAGTCATTGCATATTCCTTGACTTAATTATGGGAATGGTCAAATACAGCAAGAATAATCTCTTACAGAGAAATAGACTGTTTTAACAAAATGAGGCATTTCCCCCAATTTTATCTCTAAAATAGAAAGGCTTAATTTTTTTGGCTTTTCCCTTCTTCCATTCCAATGGTTCTTATGATTAAGGTGTGTTTAAAAATTACTCATCAAACCAAGAAGGCCAACAGCATCCTGGGGTGGATCAGAACGGGGGTGGTTAGCAAATTGAGAGAGGTTCTACTCCGCCTCTACTCTGCCCTGGTGAGACAGCATCTGGAATATTGTGTCCAGTTCTGGGCTCCTCAGTTCAAGAAGGACACGGAACTGCTGGAGATTCCAGTGCAGAGCCACAAAGATGATGAACACCTCCCTTATGAGGAAAGGCTGAGGGAGCTGGGTCTCTTTAGCTTGGAGAAAAGGAGACTGAGGGTGACCTCATTAATGTTTATATGTGAAGGGTGGGTGTCAGAAGGATGGAGCCAGGCTCTGCTCAGTTGCATCTAATGATAGGACAAGGGGCAATGGGTGTGAGCTGGAGCATAGGGGGTTCCACATAAATATGAGAAGGAACTTCTTCACAGTGAGGGTGACAGAGCAGTGTAAGGGGCTGCCCAGGGGGTTGTGGAGTCCCCTTCTCTGGAGACGTTTAAAACCTGCCTGGATGTGTTCCTGTGTGACTTGTTCTAGGTGGTCCTGCTCTGACAGGGGGATTGGACTAGATGATCTTTCAAGGTTTATTCCAATCCCTAATGTTCTGGGATTCTGTGAAACACATCTATAGTGGAGTGGTTGACTTGTGAAAGATAACTAGAGCTTTCCTTTGGTTAAGTCATTCTCTTCTTAACTTAGTGGAAAATACACTTTATCAGGAAAGATCCCTTGAGGAATATTTAAAGAAATGTTTATGCAACCAATAGTAGCGTTGTTTAGCTTTTATGGTCAGATTTCACGTTATTGTTCTGAAGTGAGTTATAACCCCTGCACTCAATTATTGTCACTCATTTAAAGTTCAGTCTATACCCTGGCTGAAAGTACTCTGCCAGTAACTTAACAACATGGATTCCATGGGCATGCCCAAATGTGCCCAAGGTCTGGGTGGCAGTGTCTGTTCCATCTCAGAACTACACTTTTCAAAAGCAGCTAAACCCTTACAATATCAGCCATGTTACAGAAGGTGTTAAACAGGCACAAGTTACTGGTTGAGGGTAAAAATTTTGCTCCTAGAGCAATGGATCTGTTTCTAGGGTTAGAGATCTTGCAACCTAAAACATCAAGACAAAATAGGGTTCAGCAGAGAAATAGTGAGAACACAGGGAAAGAAGTTCCCAATGTTAACGGCGCATGGATGCATGAATTGTATTTAAAGAGTGGGCTTATGGGCTTTCTCACAATTACAAATGCTTAGTTTGATAAAGAGACCCAGCTTGGCTACTTGTTCCACACTCCAACAAAACTTCCATATCCACCAGCCCCGTACAATGCTTCATGGCAGCTCGAATGGTTTTAGTTACCTGTGTGAGCACAGACAGTGCTCAGATGCAAACATGTGTTTCCATCAGACTCAAAAAAAGTGTAATAATTAGATGTAATTTTCTTTCTCAAGGCTGAATTATTATTTTTCTTTCCTTTTTCATAGATCCACACAGCCTAATAAAATCCAAGTTACAGCCTATTATTTGCAGCCTGCACCAAAATCTTAGATGGGTTGAAGTGCAATTTACACCAAGAACATTTGAACAGTGACATGAGAATATATGAACACAGTGCAACTCAAAAAACAATAAGGGTAAGGATCAGAATGTCTGCCATGGGTAAAATCTAATATCAGGGGGTCTGTAATCCTCTGGGAACAATAACATGGCTTGCCCCTGTGGCCAAACAGCAGTGAAAGACTCATACACCATAGAGTTAGTCTTAAATGCACTGATTCCTAATGAATGTTGTATCTCAGATTTACTAAGCAGAGCATAAGAGCAGAAGTGAAGTGAGTGCTGACCCATCTGACTGACCATCTCCCTCACTGCAGGGTTGATACGGTGAAGCTACCAAACAAAAGCCTGGACCAAAGTGATAGTGCAGCAGGTTTGACCCTCTGCACTTCATTTAAAACGTGGAATAATCCAACAAAAGATACTCCCTTTACCTGACAAAAGTTCATCAGGAGTAGAGTTTCTAAGTTGTATTCACTTTAACTTAAATTATCAAAGAACCGCTGAGGTGCGAAAGTACCTCTGGAGAACACTGAGTCCAACCCTGCCACTCAAAGCAGGGTCAGTGAGAACAGGGCCACATACATCTGAGTTTTTAGTATTTTCAGGGATAAAAACTTCACAATCTCTCTGAGCAACTTCTTCCAGTGTTTGATCACATAGACAGTAAAAAGCTGCTTTTTCTTTTGTGTTTAAATAGAATTTCCATCCTTGTCTGTCTTCATTACTTACCCCATAAGCACTTATAACATCCTTATGAGCCTTATCGTCTCCCAGCTGACTACCCTCACACTCTCTTTGACTCTCCCTGATGGTCTGAGCCCCTAACGAACTTTGGGTTCTTCTGCTGGACTCAGTTCTTCTTGTCTTTTGTACTGGGGACCCCAGGACTGGACTCAGCATTCTAGATGTATCTCCTCAGTGCTAATTAGAAGTGAAAGATCACCTTCCTCAATCTACTGGTGACAATTCACCTAATGCAACTCAGGAGAATGCAGCCTTTCTTTGCTGAAGGGCTTGGGTTCATCTCATTTTTCATGCTCATGTGTCCATTCTCTATGAGATATGCAGCTACAGTTAGGCATGATTTCCCCTTCATAAAACCATGCTGAATGCTCCAAATCACATGCATATAATTTTGAAAAGGATTTACTCCATCACCTGGGATTGAGTTGATGCTGTAGTTCCATGGATTCTCCTTCATCCTTAAAGACAGCAGTGACATTTATTGTCTTCAAGCTCTTCAGCTCACCATGACCTTTCAAAGGTAATCAAGAGTAGACTCACAATGATATCAGAAGCTTTCTTGGTTCTTATGGTAGCATCTTTGCAAGCTCAGTGAGTCTAAATTCCTTTGTGGTCACCTGTCCCTGCTTCTACCTCCTGCTAACTTTGCTTGGTTTCCTGCATGTGGGGATGGACCATTCTTGAGCTTGGAAAAGGCAGTTCTTGAAAAACGATCAGCTCTCCTTGACCTCTCTTCTGTTCAGGGCCTCCCAAAAGAGTCTTCCAATCATATCCCTGGACAATCTCAAGTCTACTCTCCTGAAATCAAGGACCCCACTTCTTGCTTTTTACCCTGTTCTCAGGATCCTGAAATCCACCCTCTCATGGTCGCTGCAGACAAAGCTGCCCCCTAGTTTTTACATCCCCACATAGTTCTTCTTCATTTGTAATTCTGACATCTATCAGAACATCTTACTTCATCAGCTTCTGAATTACCAGGAAATTGCCATCCATACACTCCAGAAATATCCCAGGCTGCTTGTGACTTGTGCTGTCCCTGCAACAGATATTGGGGTGACTGAAGTCCCCCATGATCAGAGACTGTGACCCTGAAGCTTCTTCCAGATATCTGAGAAAGGCCATAATTTGTAAGAATATTTCTAATACATGAGAAAAAGAGATTAAAATCTGAATCAGTATAATAAGTAGCTCCATATAAGTTATTTAGGTCATTATGGATTAGGAGCCTTACAGTAGGTGCCCATTACATGAGAAATCAAGTGATTTATTCATACAGCAGTGTCAGCTGCAATCCTCTTTGCCTCATTTGTCTCCTGCTGTAAGTCTCAGGAGGGATGTTGTGCACAGCAAAGATCTCTAGAGCTTTACTGTACGAGAGTAGACTATACAATAATGTTTGGCATGAAATAATGAATACCCAGAGGGCCTAATCCTGTGCAGACCCGACTCCTTCATGGCAGATGTGAAGTATCTGCAGAGCTTTGCCAGGCTGAAGAAATCTATGATATATGGATGTCTCAGAAGAGCTCAGTGGCTTTCATAGCTGACCAATACGCTGAGTTAATGAGATCATCAGTGCAGTGTATTTATTACCAGTTCATATTGCAGTCAACTCATATTTATACTGTCCTCAGTAAATTCTGTGTCTGAAGAAGCTGAAAAGCAGTTATGCACAAGGAGATGCTTAACTAAGAGATTCCTGTGTGTTAGCATGAAGGTGAGCTGTGCAGTACTAGGCAGCTTTCCTGTGCAAAATGTCTTTCTCAGTAAAGGGCACTTGCTGACTTGGTGAGGTTGTGACACATTCCTGCACTTCAGACCCCTTTCTCTGCTATTTCTGACCCGCGTTCCTAATGTTTCTCTATAGCAGGCTACAAACAAGATTCCTAAACCCTAACGGCCAACAGATCACATCCTGAAGCCCTCAAGTATCAAGGCTTTTGTTCACTTCATGTGAATCTTTCCTTTCAGAGAAAATTAAATACCCATTTGGGACTCAGGAGAGGAGAAGAAGAAAAACCAATACCCTCAGGTCTCATGTCCGCCACAGATGCTGCTGTATGCAGCATAGGTAAGCTCTAGGAAAGGGAGCAGAGACTTCAGCTGGCTTGATGAAACTATGCAACATCTAGCACTGGATGTATTTTGTAGAATCTAGAGGCTAAAGTGCCATCAAATTTGCCTCAATGAGTAGGACCCTCTGGTGGTGAAAATGAGTTTGCAAGAAATAGTGTTGGGAAGGTGTGCAAAGTTTTACAAACCCCAAAATAATCCATTTGTGGAGGGGTAGAGTTTCTAGCCACTGCTGTGGTGTCTTGAGCATGCCAGGCCACCATCCAGGGAATCACAGAATCATCATGGCTGGAAAGGACCTCCAGGGTCATCGAGTCCAACCTTTGTCCTAGTATCTAACTGCTAGACCAGATCCCTAAGCGTCGCGTCCACTCGTTCCTTAAACACATCCAGGGAAAATAGTCAGGGATAACCATGCAATAGTCAGGGATAACCAGTGCCATTAACTTCCTTTTCTGAGGCCTCACTGATGTTTTTATACAGAAAACATTGATCCAAACGAAATCTCACTCAGAAGTAGGAAAAAAAAAGCTGACAAACTTATGAAAATTATTACAAACGTCGCCAAAAGCCTCTTTAAATAAATAAACTTAACAAGAACAAACCCCCTTAATTCCAAGAACAGCTGCAAAAGGCTGCAAACACCCAGTGCTGATGATGATTTTCACAAGGGAGTGTGGATCCTATACTCTGACTCCTACAGATTGACAGAGTTTGGCCTGAACTGAGCCAGCAGTGACATAGCTCAGGGAGTCAGGATTTGCTCTCTGTAGCTTTTATCTGTCCTAGAAGAAAGTGCTTGAAAATTCTTGGTGATTTCCTGAACTTCCATCCTCTTTATTCTCCTTCAGTGCCAATTTAATATTTGCAGAAATTCACAGTAGCTTATTGGAGAGCTTTCCACAGCTATCCGAGATTCAGAAACAGGTGAACACAGGAGTAACCTGCCATTACTGGTTCTGGCTGTGTCTTACCAGAAATCTGCACTCAATATTTAGATGTAAGAGAGTCAGATGCCAGTGAAACGAGTAATGACCTAGTTCAGGGAATTTCTGAATAAGCATCAGCCTGTTACGGACTGCACAGAGGCAGAGACACGTGTGAACTGCACACCTGTTACCTTGTAGGGACACATCACACCGCCATTCACAGGGCAGTATTATTATTGATCCCTTCAAGAGAAAGGCTGAGAAGGAAAGAAATTGCTCCCTACCTGCAGAGACGAGAGTTGGGATTTTGTTGTGGGGAGGTTTTTTTAGACAGCTTCCTCTTTTTTTTCCTAAGAATGTATAATGATTCCAAGTATGTTTTCCACAGAAATGTGTTGGCCTCTACTGTTAATAATAATTTTAAAAATAATTTCTCTGGGCACATTATAATGCATTGCCAAAGCATTTCACTTGTGTGAGCAAGATGAGATCTGATTATACGTTCTGTACTGTTACAGCAACTGTCCAAGAGTTACAGTGTCTTTTATTAATAACATAGTATCATAGTATCATAGTATTACCAGGGTTGGAAGTGACCTAATAGATCATCAAGTCCTACCCCCACCACACAGCGCAAGGCTAGACCATGGCACCAAGTGCCATGTCCAATCCTGCCTTGAACAGCTCCAGGGACGGCGACTCCACCACCTC
>JAOXOE010045729.1:0-37332 GCA_028565055.1 Phoeniculus purpureus | reverse complement strand
AGGGAAGGATGGAGTGAGGTGGGGGGGATGGGGGATAAAGAGCTTCTCCCGGCAGGCAGGGATGCTGCCAGCGCAGGGGGCTGCACCCCGGAGCCCACGTTTTTAAGGAAAAGGGAGGGATGTGGGGAGAGGGAGGGAGGGAGGAAGGGAGGGAGGACGCGGCTGGGCAGAGCTGGCTGCTCCCACTGCGTAAGAGAAAAGCGGGGAGGGGTGGGGGGATAATAAATAACTGAACACAGCACAAGGAGAGCGAACCCACACCTGCGAGCCCAAGAGCAGCTGCCACCGACCACCTCATCCCACCCCCGGATCGAGGAGGGGGGTGGCACTGCATCCCTCACCTCAAACCCTGCCGCAGCCCCCCGACTCCTCACCCCTCCCAAGTTGCGAAGGGACCCCGCAGCTTACCTGGGAAAAAGGAAAGGGGAAGATGGGGGGGCGGGCACTAGGGAGACTGGAGCTTCGGAGAGCCAAAGCCTCCCTCCCCCCACAGCTGCCGGCGCAGGGGTGGCAGAACGGGGGGTCTGACCCAGAAACTGGCAAAAAAAAAAAAACCGTGCCGATATGGAACGATACGAAATGTCTTATTTCGTATTCGTGTGGTGCCAGTCGCTAAAGGTCATTTCTGCAACCCCAAACGCCCTGCACTGGGACAAGAGTCTGAGCTGCACATTCCATTAGGAAGCTGCAGTGGAAAATTCATCACCTCAGGAGGGAGGGGAGGAAGGAAGTGATCCCTGCAGACTCCACAGGTCCCCACGTTCCTTCATGCTGGAATGGACCTCTCAAGATCATCTAGTCCTCATCCTGGCCAGGAGACACTGACTCTGATAGTGCCCAGGAACTGCAGAACCACCCCCACCCCAAACAGGTGAGGTTTTGGGGTCCATCCCCAGTTTGGTCCAAGATCAGGGCTGCTGAGAGCTAGAGCCTCATGCTCCAGTGCCTCTGGTCATCTGCAAGGTTTCTCTGAAGGTGCCATTTCCCAACAGTTTGTGTTGGGAGAACAAGCAGACACATGAGGGTCTGATCCATCTTGGGGCACCTTTGCTATTGCCAAGGAGATGGAAAGAAAATAAATGGGCAGCATATGCTTCTCCTCTTCCAGAGCCCACAGACAGCCCAAAGCAGAGGTCCCTGGCCCAGCAGACACATTCAGGTCCAGTCCTTTCTGCTCCAGCTCCACTTCAGTGGATATCTGGAGATATTTAGCACAGAAACTGCACTCTCTTCATAGGGGCTGGGACAGTAATGGATACCAATTTCCCCACATGCTTCCCCAAAAGCAAGTCTCAGCCCTATCAGGGAAGAAGGGGAAAAGCATGACCCAGAGATACAACCCTCCTGTGAAACACAACAGGCCCTGTGCCTGAAGAAGTGAGTTTGCTTGATCCGTCCATTATCGAGAGAGTGTGAAATAAATACTAGGCTAGACATTACTTTAATTGTTTATGGATTGATTTTCAAAGGCTGAAGGAAGGGCAGTAGTAAATCAGCACCAAGACAGCCCAGGAGTCTACAGGAAGGAGAGTGTTTGTGGATTCAGCCCTGCTCTTTCTGCTGGCTCCCACCCCAACAAATGCTCTCAGCCCTCCACAGCCTCATTTTATGTTAATTCAGTGCAGCAAATACAGCATGTTCCCCTAATTTATCTTGTTGTGGTGCTTATTTTGACTCAACACAGCCTGGTGCATTGGAACGGCTCTGTAAAAGGGATAAGGATTGCCACCTTGAACTGCTAACAGCCAAGACATGCCGTGTGTCTGGGACAAGAGTCTTATGAAAATTCTCCTCCTCATTCCATCTGGCATCTTCATGCTGCTCAGCCCTGTCCTCTTGCACAGGGAAAATGCCCAGGATGCTCATGCTGCTCCTTCTATCCCAGTCCTGCTGCTTCACATGACCTCAACACAATCAGAATTCGACCATCAAGACAACTGTCTTTCCAGAAGGTCTCTCAGAATCTTCTGCTGAGGGTCCTTGGGAACAGAGGAGGGCAGACTATCATCTTGAGGGTAGGGAACTGGCCTAACCAGAAATGCCTGCCATTTGCATTGGGGTCCATGCACCAAGGCTGAGAAGGAATCACAGAATCAGTTGGGTTGGAAAAGCCCTTTAAGCTCATCAAGCCCATCCACACCCCCAGCACTGCCAGGTCCCCACTAGCACATGTCCCTCACACCACATCTCCACAGCTTTGCTACCCTCCCAAACATGGTGACTCCCCCACTGCCCTGAGCAGCCCAAACAATCCTTTTGGGGAAGAAATGTCCCTGAAGCCTAAACCAAACTAAGCCTTTCCTGTGGTAACTTGAGGTTATTTCCTCCGGTCACATCACTTGTTCCTTGGGAGAAGAGACCAACCCCCACCTCACTATGACCTCCTTTCATGGAGTTGCCTAGACCAGGATGGTCTCCAATTAGCCTCCTTTCCTCCAGGTTGAACCCCTCGCCAGTTCCCTCAGCTGCTTCTCATAGGAAGACCACAAAGGTATCATCTGCTTGGTTTCTCCCAACCTATTTTTTAAAAAAAGTAGATGAACTCCTCTGTTTGAAGGTTTCTGTGCTGACAGAAAGGTAGCAAACAACAAACAAACAACAAGCCAACACTAAAACCCTTCTTCCCAGCAATGACAACCCAGAAAGTGCTCACAGGCAGCACCATGAATACATTCTGGGTTTAGAAGAGTATCCAGAGCAACACTCAAGGACACTCAAAATACCTTCTTTTCTCATCCCCACTTGCCATTAAACATCTGCAGATGATCCTAACTGAAGATATACGAAAGGTTTTCAACTGAGTCAATTATTAGAATATCCATAAAAGATTAAAATTGGTCTGAAGCTGCCTTGTGCAAATTTGGGGGTTTTTTTTGAGGCTTATAGAGAACCACAGCTGGGACCCAGCATGTTTGTGGTCTCCTTGGTTAATGAATATTAGATTACTATTTACTATTAGGTTATTATTAGATGACTATTAGATTACTAGATCTTACACAAATACACAGACCATTAGGGGTTAGAAGGGACCTCCAGGGGTCATCAAGTCCAACCCCCCTGCTGCAGCAGGTTCAGAGAACCTAAGACAGGTTACACAGAAATGCAACCAGAGGGGCCTGAAAAGTCTCCAGAGAAGCAGACTCCACAACCACCCTGGGCAGCCCAATCCAGTGCTCTGTAACCCTTACAGTAAAGGTTTTTTTCATATTGAGATGGAACTTCTTGTGCTCCAGCTGACACCCATTGCCTCTTGTCCTGTCGCAAGTGACAAGACGACATCTCTTTCTGCTTGACACCCAGCCCTCCTGGATTTAGAGATTGTGATTAAGTCCCCTCATAACCTTCTCCTCTCCAAGCTGAAAAGTCCCAGATCTCTCAATCTCTTCTCATAAGGCAAGTGCTCCTGTCGGTCCTTGTGGCTCTCTGTTGAACCCTCTCAATCAAGTGTCTATCCCTCTTGAATCAGAGAAGCAGTTATTCAGTGCAAAGGTGGAGAGACTCTGGAATCAACTGCCCAGAGAGGCTGGTGGCTGCCCTCTCCATGGAGGTGTTCAAGACCAGGCTGGCTGAGGCCCTGAGCAGCCAAGTCTGGTTGAGAGGTGTTGCTGCCCTTGGCAGGGGGTTGGATTAGATGAGCTCTCATGTCCCTTCTAACCTGAGGCAGTCTAGGATTCTGTGATATACGTGGGCAGAGGCAGGACCCTGAGCCACCCCCATGTACCTGTAGCGCATCTAACTCCAAATTCCTGCACCATCAAGACAGTCTGTCCAGTTGTGGATGAACAAACTGTATCTATTACAAGCTCATCTAGTCCAAGGGTCAATACTTACATCCACTATCATGTCAACCAGGTGAACTTCATGTACACTGTTCCCAAAAGTGGAGAAATTTTGCTGCTTTCCACAGCAAGCAGCTCACAGCCACCTGCACTTCGTAATAGCAAGAGCCCACAAGGTTTCTGCCTTCCCTTTAGAGGTGAAGATACCTGCATGTCAGAGCTGTTTTGCCACCTTAAGCACAGTTTAGCAATCTGTTTAATCAAGGCCAGCAGGAGCAGAGAATTAATTGTGCAAGGAGTGAAATAATTCCTCACACAGGGAACAAGTGACTGGGCTGTAGAGGAGAGAGAAGACGACTGAGGCGATGTGGATTGTGTTAGAGAGGCTGGAAAGCAATGGTTCAGAAATGCAGCCATCACTTCTGGGATGATGGGCAGCTGCCAGTTGTATGCCAAAGGCTGAATTTGCACCCCAGCCACTGAGGGTGGGTCAAATCCAATCTTTGGACACAAATTCAACAACCAAGACCACAGGGCACATGCAGGGATACAGTCTTACTTCTCCCTCCACTCTCCACATCACAGAATCATTTAGGTTGGGAAAGATCTTTAAGATCATCACGTCCAACCATGAACCCAACTGCCCTAAGGCCACCTCTAAACCCTGTCCCTGAGCTCCAGAGCTCCACAACTTTTAAACACATCCAAGAGAAGCAATTTAATTCCCCTCCCTGGGCAGCCTATTCCAAGGGTTGATGACCCTTTCCTAATGTCCAACCTAAACTTCCCCTGGAGAAAGTCAAGTACTTCTCCTCTTGTCCTATTGCTTACTTGGGAGAAGAGATCAACCCCCTCCTCTCTACAACCTCTTTTTGGGTAGCTGTAGGCAGCAATAAGTCTATCCTCAGCCTCCTTTTCTCCAGACTAAACCACTCTGATTAACACCCACCCCATACTCCAAGCCAATGGTGTTGGCAGCGCATTCACATTTGTTTCCAGCACCATAAACCAGGCTCAAGCTGTTTGCTAGAGTAAGAAACAGATGCAACAGGCAGGTAAAATTGTTATTTGCTGTCAAACACTGATGCAAAGTGTCCTGTCTTCCTGATCAACTGTTCACACTTTCCAGTTGCCAACTCAATGCCCCCACCTCCATCCACCCCTCTAGTGGCAGCCACATCTGATGAGCATCCCTAATGTTCCTTCTTGCACCAGTAAGGCCTTGGCCTTACAAGAGCTTCCCTGAGCTTTCTGCTTACTCTCTCCCAGCTTGGCACTGAAAGGTCCTTGAGCATCGCTGCTCCCTGCACTGGCTCAGGGCTGGACAGGGACATTAACAGAGCATGCAGAGCAGCACCAACAGGCACGACAGCTTCAGCAAAGCATTCAGCACTGGGAAAACAACCAGGTACTGGAGTTTTAGTGGAAAAAAAGGCATGTGCGTTACAGCTAGAGAAGTTAGAGCAAACACTTTTTCTGAGCTGGAAATCCTGCAAAACAGATCTGGAAAATCATGTTCAGGGTGGTGAAGCTATGGAAGAGCTATCCCCATCTCTTTCAAAGTCCCTGTTTCCCATCCATAATCAAATTCCTCAGGGAAAGCATTTCTGAGATGATACAGCACACAGCTGATGGTGAAGGTCCAGCCCACATTGCAGGTGACCAGCCCCAGCACATCCTATCTCTCAGACCTGGCTGTAGAGACACATGCACAGCCTTTAGCTCAAGTCAGCAGCTGATCCTATTCATCTCCACATCCCCAAGAAGCAGCTCCACCTGCCTCCTCCCAGCACATACAGTGCCACAGCCACAAGGTCAGCACATGGTTCTCTCTGTACCCTGAGAACCCAACATCACTGCTGGCTGGGCACCTCTCTGCCCATTTCCTGGTGGCAGGGAACTAAACAGATGCATAGGAAAAGGCAATAAAACAATTTCATGTAGGAGACAGCTGATCCCCAGAGGCACCTTGCTAACAGAGCTGCAGTTAACTGACAGCTCTCTCTGAAATAGCAGGACAGCAGAACAAGGATAATTCATGCCCATTTCAAGCACAAAAGGAAATATCTTCTACCCATCTCTTTTCTTTCCCTTTGCTCGCCAGCTCCCAAAGCCATGGAGTTACAGCACTGAGAAGTACATCAGCTCCTTCCTCATTCTCTGGGATAGTGCACTGGGAGAAGGAAGAACCATTAACTCCCAGAATCTGAGCACAATCCCACAGGAGCTGTTGGTCCTATCCTGTTCCCATCTCTCCTACATTTCCTTTACTGGCTCATGGCCCTCAGGCACATCCAAAGGACATCCAGATCCTGGGATGCATCAAGTATGGCCAGCAGAGCAAGAAAGGGCATTCTCCCCCTTTACTCTGCTCTTAGGAGACCCCGCTTTGGATACTACATCCAGTTCCAGTGTCCCCAACAAGAGAAGAATAAGGAACTGTTGGAGCTAGTCCAGAGGAGGCTCCAAAGATGATCCAAGGTCTGGAGCACATTTGTTAGGAGGACAGGAAGAGGAGGCTGGGGTTTTCCAGCCTAGGGAAGACAAGATTCCAGGGGGGACCTTAGAGCTGCCTTCCGACAACTGAAGGGAACCTACAGGAAGGCTGCAGAGGGACTTTTCCCAAGGGGATCCAGCAACAGGACAAGGGAAAACAGTTTGAAACTGAAGGAGAGGAGGTTCAGACTAGATCTTAGGAAGAAATGCTTCAGTGCAAGGGTGGGGAGACTCTGGAATTCATTGGCCAGAGAGGCTGTGGCTGCCCCCTCCCTGGAGGTGTTCAAGGCCAGGCTGGATGAGGCTTTGAGCAGCCAAGTCTGGTTGAGAGGCATCACTGCCCATGGCAGGGGGTTGAAGTAGATGATCTCTGAGGTCCCTTCCAACCTGAGCCAGTCTAGGATCGTATGGCAGCAGCCACCAAGATCAGAGATTCCCCCCACTCCCTTAAGCCACAAGATCCATGAAAAGAAGAACCAGATCCACTTAACCCTGACTATAGTGTAGAGCCTGATCTTCATCACCTACAAATAATTAGAGAGGATCCTGCTTTCACCAAAAATTCATCCAGACCAAAATCCCTCAAGCTCAGGCAGGGAACAAAAAAGGTCCACTCCTCTCCCCATTTCACTAGCATTTCATTGCTTGCCATGATTATTTGCAGTTTTCCAGGGACTGATCATTTGAGGCAATTGCAAATGAGGCCATTAACGATCCTTTCTGCAACATTAATTTCTCTTTTATGGTCTTGTTCCTTTTTGCAGCTCAAACTCATCAACCTGAAAGTTAGCAGATCCTTCCGCTATCACAAGCTCCTCCACCTGCTACCTCCTCAGCCAGGACATCAATTTCTTTTATTTCTCCTCTAATTTGGGAGTGGTCACCCCATACCCAGGGCTCACTATTTGGGGGTGCTGAGGGGAAGAGCCTCTGATTTAGGACAAGGAAATGGTGGTTACACGATTTAGACAGGTTCTCTGTAAGAAACAGCAGCAATGGCTGACTCCACATCCTCCAAGCACCATCCTAGCCCTTTAACCTCTTTTCCCTTTGGGAGGAAAAACATCTCAGTGCTCAGATGGTGATTTTCACACAAGTCTTTCAAAGTAAAGATCTGCTTATCACCTCTGTGCTGCAGTCGTCCTACACACCCAACAGCTCCAGGAGCAAGAAATTCATTGCAAAAACAACCTGCCCAGACCTCTAGCACCAAGATATCCAACGGCTGCTTGGTGTTTGCTTCACTCCAAACTGCCTTTCCCTGAAGAAGTGTCACACAAAATCTTGCTGTTACTTGGATCAAAAGCTGCTGGCACCTGATACTTCTTAGAATTTGAATCACAGAACCATCAAGGTTGGAAGGGACCTCCAAGATCATCCAGTCCAACCGCCAACCCAGCTCCACCCTACCCACTGAACCCTGTACCCCAGGGCCATATCTACTCATTTTTTTAACCCCTCCAGGGATGACAACTCCACACACCACCCCGGGCAGCCTGTTCCAATCCATGACTACTCTGTTAGGGAAGAACATTTTCCCTGATGTCCAATCTAAACCTCCCCTGGCACAGCTTGAGGCCATTTCCTCTTGTTCTATTGCTCATGACATGGGAGAAGGCTTACTGAGCCTCACCTCTCTACACCCTCCTCTCAAGTAGCTGTAAAGAGCAGTAAGGTCTATGCTCAGTCTTCTTTAATCCGGACTAAACAACTCCAGTTCCTTCAGTCACTCCCCATTAGATCTGTCCTCCAGGCCCTTCACCAGCTCCATTGCCCTTCTTTGGACCCTCTCCATCCCCTCAATGTCCTTCCTGAATTGAGGTGCCCAAAACAGAACCTGATACTCAAGATGAGGCTTTGCTTTCAG
The DNA here is from genome assembly GCA_028565055.1 of Phoeniculus purpureus. Lineage (NCBI taxonomy): Eukaryota > Metazoa > Chordata > Aves > Bucerotiformes > Phoeniculidae > Phoeniculus > Phoeniculus purpureus. The sequence continues at coordinate 29,190 of JAOXOE010045729.1, read as the reverse complement.
GCAGTTTGTTTCCATGGCTTTAAACCACCTTAACCATGGTCTCTGCAGCCTTCCCTTGCTCCGTTTTCCAGCAAGAGGAGACAATAGATATTTGCTGAAAATTTCAAGCAGCTGCAGAGGAGAAATGTAGGAACATCAGTTTTTCAAAGGCTTGAATAGCCGCCTTGAAAAGGCTCCAGGCTTTAACAGCTCTCTAACTAACAAAGAGCCATCAGCTAGGTAGAGGAGATCTATGTTAATAATATGCAACAAACAGCAGACGTGCAGTGTCTTCTCACAGATGCTATTTATGCAGCTGTCACGCTCGTTCTGAAGATGCCACGCAACAAGCCATGCCAGAAGCACCACGCATACGCTTCAGCTCCCCATAATTTTATGTGGGATTGAGAGTCAACAGCCCTGCTGGGATAACTTGGTTCCAGTAAAGCTGCACTGCTCTGCAGAACCCAAAGAAACAGAGCCTCAAGGTTTGACAGAATAGGAAAATACTTCTAAATTCACCCCACAGAGATGGCAGTGCCCATACCCAGCCATGTCAGCCCACAGGACCACAAGGGGCTACCCAGCACCCTGAATGCTCAGCTGTCACTCCCAATGAGGGCAATTGCACCGTTCCCTAACAAATATAATACTTGGCCTCCACCAAGAGCATCTGTACCCCAAGCCAAAGCCTTACCTTGAAGCAATTTGGTCCCACCAGGTCTGATCTGCTCCTACACAACCCTCACCTTCCACATCACCAAATGGTTTGCTTCAGCCCCACACAGGCCTTTTATCCTTTGCTCCCCAACCTGCAGCACCTGAGCTCATCTCATGGTGATCACCTGGGTTTGATCCTCAACATGGGCTCTTCCAGCCTTGGCAAAACTTCCTGAACAAACAGGTCAATGGTGGCTTGAGAACCGGGAAAGGTTTTCAGAGCTGGCTCAACCAAAGCGCCGATGCTGGGACGGAGTGTGTATACTTGAGCCAGGCTTGTGAATGTGAGAATGGTGTGAAAAGACCCTGAGAAACACATATCCTACTACAACCTCCTCTCCTGACTCTGAAAAATTGTGTGAAAGGTCTTTAAGAAATAGAAACCCTATCACAGCTTTTACTGCTGGGCACTCAGAAACACAGATGGAAACGGTTGGGGCTGTTGTGTGAGTGTTTTCCAAGCAGGAGGTAGGGGATGGGCTGCAAGGTCCCTGCTGTGCTCTTGGATGATTTCTTTGTCAGAGGGATTGAGGGTGATGGACAGCTCTGCCCAACCAGATTTGTGCACGAGCGTGCTGAGCTGTGGGTTAACACTGGAGAAAGGACTGAGGCAGCAGGAGGGATGAGGACAGTGCTCTGCAGAAGTTCCTTGTGCCAGGAAAGGATGAGTGAGCTCCTGGTATCACACTCAGCCTTCCAGCATTGGCTGTTTCCAACCCTGCTCTGCTCCATTGTCCCCTGCTTCCCCTTCAGCCCAGCCGTGGGAGCAGCAGGCAGATGACAAAGACGCTGGAGAGGCCAAAGAATGAGGCAGCCACAGACAGGAATGATATCAGTCACTTCTCAGAGGTAAGGAGACCGAGACCTTCCCAAAGTGTGACCCACAGCAGAAATAATCTGATCACTCGCTGGCCATCTCGTGTCTCAGAACCACCAACTGTGGCACCTCATCTTCTCCCTTCAGCACAGGGAGATGCTCCTGCCAGGCCTGTCCCAGTTTCGGAGCCTCTCATTACCTCCCTCAAATTGCTCTCAAAATCATTTTGCTTCATACCTTCTGCTTTTTCCAGACTTGTACCCTCGATCACCTTTGCCGAGGCAGTGTCAGGTTGAGTCCATCTCCCAGAGCAGCACAAGCTCAGAGCCAGCGGCAGCATCTGCCAGCTACACTAATCGCAGGAATAAGGATTGACTTTTTACACCCTGCTTCTCCTGCAGAACCCCAGACAGTGCTGCAAGCTCCACACATCTATTTATGAGATGGATGGAGGGAGAGAGGCATCAGAAGCCCAGGGCTAAAATGCAGGAGGTGAGAGCAAAGGAGCTTCTCAGAGAGGTAAAACTGTCTCAGCCCTGCCAAGTGCTGTTGCTATGCTGCTGTCACGAGTCCTAGCCAAATCTAGGGCACTATCACCTGAAAGCAATGTCCCACCAGGACACCCACCTCCATGGTTTTCCCATCCATCCAACCCTTCCCCTCACTGGCATGGCCATGAGGATCCAGTCCCCTTCCTGTTTACCACATCACAATCTCTGAAGGCATTTTGATTTACTTTGCTCCACACAGTCCGTCCCTAATACAAACCCCATCAGATTTCCCCTAGAACCCACCCCGGACTGATGAGAAATTCTGAGAGCATCTGCATGGGCTGAAGCTTTCTGAGACCATGGACATGCCAGGTACCATGTCACCCAGATCTCAGCCAACATCAGCTGGTGGAACAGCTGGAAAATGGGAAGTGTCATCTGTTTTGTGACATCTTACTGTTAATCTTGGGGGGTTTGCACTGCCCAGGAGTGTCTCAGATTCAGTCCAGTAAGTGAAGGAGGTTTTCTAGTTGTTCAGCATATTATGTAAGAGAGAAAATCTATTAATCTATTCCTTTCACAGATGTCACTGGTCATCTGAGCACCAACCCTCCACATTTTGGAATGATAAAGAGGTGGCAGAACTGTCTTAGGAGAATGCAGACACAGTCTTGTACTCTGGGATCCCATTGAATTTATTTCCAAGAAGTTTTGGGAGACCTTTGTGACACACCTTTGGTTCTTTAGTATTACTGTATACGTAATAGACATAAACCCCTGAGGTGTGGTTAAAGCTTTCTAGTTCCAGTGTAATAAAAGAGCTGCACAGGTCAAGGACACCCCTGGGAGCAGCTTTTCCTCCCCACCCTGACATCATCTGTCTCATTTCTTCTGGATGAGGCAACATGTCTTGCCTGAGCTCCCATGGCGTGTTCATACATCCCCAAGATTGGCTGCTCTGGCAAGATGTTCCTACAAATTCTTCCCAAGGTTTCCCAAGGGTTTTCTCATGCTTCCTATTGGCTTCGTGTAAATCTGAATGAGGGCTGAGGAAAGGGGTTAAAATGAAAAGGGAACTGGCACTTCTAATGTTGCTCCAGGGACAATCCTAGCTCTGGAGGTTTGGATTTGTGCTTTTCTACAGACTTTGATCTTTCAGACAAGATGGATTAGATTTTACCATATACCATATAAGGTTCTACTGACCTTAACTAGGTGCTAAAGCAGTTCAGTGCCACAGTCACCAAGAGGCAGGGGAAGTGGCTATATTTTGCCCAAGGATGCTTTTCATTGCCTCCTCCTTGCAAACCTCAGAGTAAAGCAGTAAAATTGAAATGATTTAACAATCCTGTCTTACTACCAGCATCCTTGCCCTTGTTGTCTTCACTTAAGCCTTCAGGTAGTGAGCTGTGACAGAGAAGCACCCACACATCCCATTACAGCCCCCAAAGTCTGCAAGCTGGGCTCTTCTGCACCTCCTGCCCCACACCTCCTGTGCTCCTCCCTAGCTTTGCAAATCCCATTGGAACCAGCAGGTGATGCTGAAGCAGAAAACATGGAGCTTGTTCTGCCGTCTATTAGGCTTTCATTTTCCTCCCATAACACTTCTAAGTGAGAAAAACACTATGATCTTGGTGGGGGATTGAGAAAGTGTAGGATAGAAATGATGACACACAGCATATGGCTCCGCTCTCGCTGTCTCACTGGCTTTTCCATCCCAGGGAATGCATGTGGGCAGTTTCACACCTTGGATGGAGCAAGGACACCGGAAAGAAAAGAAGACTATTTCTACAGTGGGAGGTTAGTGGGGTCTAAACGAACCTTGAGCTGACCTTCTCACTTGTAAAACCCCAAGGCTGCACTTTACTGAGGTCCTGGAATGCGACAGACACCACGTGTGTCCTTGCAGGTCTGCAGGTGTTGGAGGCAAGCAGCTGTGTCGGGAGAGGAGACTTGAGTTCAGCATCTTGCTGAGTTCTAGAGTGCTGCTCTGCAAACAGTAGGCAGTGCAGTACATGACCCTGTCCATCTAAAGCAAGAAGAGCTGGTGTCTTCTTTGCCAAGGCATGACCAGCAGCAGTTTGTGGAGTCCTACTGCTTGGCAAGTCTCTGTGAAAATCACCTCGATGGTCCTTTCAAAGCATGAACACAGCAAGTGTTAGCAGTGCTAGAGCTGATCCTCTCTAGGGTGGCTTTTTAGCTTTCAGTGCTGGAGTTACTGCTGCATCTAAATATTCCAGCTGATATCTCTGCCTGTGGGACAGATCATATTTATTAGATAAGAAGGAAAAATGAGTATGTCATTACTAAATATCAGCAGAATCTTTTGCTGTCCCTAGTGTGCCCTGAGAGATGCAAATGTTCCAGCATTCTTCTCCTGCACCCACTGCTGAGGAGCCTAGATGCCCACACAAGCCCTTGCTCATGTCCCATCTCCAGCCAGCCATGGCACACATCTGGCCATTCCCAGCTTGATTCAGATGTGCAACCACCACCATTTCCACACCCAGCAGCTGTCCCCAAGAGCAGCCACAGCTCAGCCAAAGAGGTGGGACCCTCACCCTGCAAACGCCCACTCCTATAACTGGGGCAGACTCTGTCCCAGTGCTGTCATCTCTGTGATGGGCAAAGCTGCATCCTGTGGACTGAACAGCTTTTGCCTTCTGAGCTTGGTCTGCTGCTGTAGTGCCAAGAGGGATAATGTGTTTTATTCCCCAGACCATTTCTTGGCTTTTCCAGTAACTGGCAGCTCAAGCATGTGCTAATGTGCTAATTCTGCCCAGACAAGATCTGAAAATCAAATCAGTATTTTCAGCAGAAACATTAAACTGCAATGAAGAGACACTTGATAGGCAGTCTCCACTCCAGGGGATGGGAAATGCAAAAGATCTTCCTGACAGGCGATGACACTTCCAAGTGTTGGCAAACTCCAGCAGCTGAATGGGAAACAGTAATTTTTGGTATTTTCAAGGAAGAGTTTGACACCTTCAGTCCTGCCTCACTCCCCGCAGAGATCAACACACAAACATCCAGGAGAGCAAAGAATTGTAGACTGGCTCAGGTTGGAAAGGACCTCAGAGATCATCTACTCCAACACCCTGCCATGGGCAGCGATGCCTCTCAACCTCATCCAGCCTGGCCTTGGACACCTCCAGGGAGGGGGCAACCACAACCTCTCCAGGCAGTCATTTCCATTTCTCTGCTCCCTTGCACTGAAGAACTTCTTCCTAAGATCTAGTCTGAACCTCCTCTCCTTCAGTTTCAAACCATTTCCCCTTGTCCTGTTGCTGGATCCCCTTAGGAAAAGTCCCTCTCCAACCTTCTTGTGGGTTCTCATCAGGTACTGGAAGGCAGCTCTAAGCTCCCCCTGAAGTCTTCTCTAGGCTGAACAACCCTAGTTCCCTCAGCCTGTCCTCCTAGCAAAGGGGCTTCAGACCTTGCAGCTTCTTTGTCTCCTCCTTTGGGGTCACTCCAACAGTTCTATGTCCTTCTGATTTTGGGGACACCAAAACTAGATGCATTATTCAAGGTGGGGTCTTACAAGAGCAGAGTAGACAAGGAGAATCACCTCACTTGCTCTGCTGGCCACCCTTCTCTTGATCTTCCCAGAAGGAATAACTGGCTTGCCTTTATCTGCAAACATGCAGGTCTAGTAAGAAAGATAAGATGGAGCTGAAGATCTTGTCAAGAGCTGTGGGACAGAGGAGGGGAACAGTGGTTGTGTAGATAGTGAGGAAATCTACTAGATAGTGTAAAAGTCACCTCGGGGGCTTTATACACCTGTTATGCAGAAAGGAAAAGCAGGCAGAGAAAGGAGTTAAGAAGTCAGATCACCACTCCAGACTGCAGGGTCTGGCTCCCTCTGCCTGCCTTGCTCCTTGGTTCTGCAGATCACTGGCTATCTTTGGTGGGAGGTGAGATGGTGATGATGTGGAACCTCCTATGTTCCAGCTTACACCAATTGCCCCTTGTTCTATCACCAGATGACATTGAGAAGAGCCTGGCTCCATCCTTCTGACACCCACCCTTCACATATGTATAGACATTAATGAGGTCACCCCTCTGTCTCCTCCAGGCTAAAGAGACCCAGCTTCTTCAGCCTCTCCTCATAAGGGAGGTGGTCCACTTCCTTCATCATCCTCACAGCTCTACACTGGACTCCCTTCAGCAGCTCCACATCCCTCTTGAACTGAGGGGCCCAGAACTGGACACAGTACTCCAGATGTAGCCTCACCAGTGCAGAGTAGAGGGGGAGAAGAACCTCTCTTGATCTGCTAACCACCCCACTTCTGATCCACCCCAGGATGCTGTTGGCCCTCTTGGCTACAACAGCACACTTCTGGCTCATGGTCATCCTGCTGTCCACCAGGACCCCCAGGGGGATTGGACTAGATGATCTTTTGAGGTCCCTTCCTATCCCTTATTATTCTATGATTCACTTCCCCAGCTTCAGTCTCTCATCCTGGCTGCAGGCTGGGGAGGGCTGATTTTGAAGCTGCACTATTTGAATCTCGCCATTTTATACTCTGTGCCATGGTTGTTCTCCCTTCCCGCTCAACATCATAGGGGACCCAGTTCCCAGGGTCCCAGGCAATGGCCAATTAGTCCTTGAGAGATAGCAGCTCACTGTATTCTCAGGGCTCAAGCATAGTTTTTGCAGATAGGTTGGCAGAGCTCCCGAAGCTGCCTGATGCAGAGTGTAGGTCTTGCCCGTTACCATGCTCACGAATTATTACAATCGTTTGAGCAATCCTGCTTGTTGTTAATCGAAGTCTGATGGTATGATGTCTCAAGGTATCTGTTGTATATTGTGACTTTCTCTGGGCTTCTTCTTGACTCTACAACCTGTTGATGCAAGGTACGAGTCAGTGTCAGAATGGTGAAAAGAAGTGGCAGAGCTCTGGGAAGGAGGCACCTCTGCATCGGTGGTTCAGAGGGCTCTGCTGTCTCGCTGTTGTGTTGTCACTGGTGTGGTGACAGCTGGTGAGTTCTTGAACAGATAGCAGGGATGGAATTTTCTGTAGTACCTAGGAGATGATTGCTTCATGTTGAGGCTTGAGCAGAGTCTGGCACAGTACAAGCTCCCACTAACCTGGGATATTGTTAGGCAGCAGTATCGTAAAGCTTTCATGTGAAAGCCAGTAATGACATGAGTGCTAGTTCAGGGTGATGGGAATTCAGATGCTTTCTGTACAGTTTCTCACCTGTCCTATAAACCACAACATCCTAGGATGACTACACAGGATATGGATTGCAATTAGAGGCTCACCACTAGGTAGCTGGACTTTTGGCTCAGAAAAGAAAACTTATCTGGCCTTTGATAGATTATTTCAAATTCTCAGTTGATGCATAAAGAAAGTAGTCAAATATAATCATAGAATTGTAGAATCATTCAGGTTGGAAAAGACCCTTGGGATCATTGAATCCAACCATCAACCCTCATCTACAAGTTCACCCTTAAACCAGATTCCCCAACACTACATCTAAGCAACTTTTAAACACATCCAGGGATGGTGCCTCAACCAACACCCTGGGCAGCCCATTCCAGTGCCTGACCACTCTTTCTGTGAATAATTTTTTCCTGATGTCCAGTCTAAACCTACCCCGTTGAAGCTTGAAACCCTTCCCTCTGGTTCTGTTGCTAATGACCTGTTGAGACCAGCACCAATATCTCTACAATGTCCTTTCAGATAGTTGTAGAGAATGATGTGATCTCCCCTTAGCCTCCTTTTCCTCAAACTAAACAGCCTCAACTCTTTCAGTCTCTCCTCAAAAGATTTACTCTCCAGGCCCTTCACCAGCTTCGTTGCCCTCCTCTGCACTCACTCCAGCACCTTCATGTCTCCCTCGTAATGAGGTGCCCAAAACTGGACCCAGTACTCAAGGTGCAGCCTCACCAGTGCTGAGTACAGGGGGAAAAGTAGTTGGTAATACGAAATGTACTAGACTGGGTGCAAGAGTAATCATACGATCACAGAATTGGGTTGGAGAGGACTGCCAAAGATTTAGTCCAACCCCCCTACAAGAAGTAGGGACATCTATAAATTGAGCAGATGGCTCAAGCCATGTTTTTAACAAAGTTTCACATAACTTAAGTCAGATAAATGTGCTCTAGAGCTGGACAGAATCACCTTAAAATGGGCTTCCTTGGCCATATGAAGACTGTCTTCATAAGCTGCAAAACACCTTGACTCTAATCTACACCTAGGAAACTCTAAAGAGATTAATAGTTCAGGTAGTAGCTTTTAACAGTTTCGCTGAGTTTCACTTAGAGTGTTTGAACACCAAGGTTCTCTGAAGATGGTGCCTAATCAGGCAGAAGTCCTCAGATCTGATGGAATGATTACTGCCTGCTTGATTCATCTCGCAGGAAGGAGTGAATGGGTGATAAGCCTGAAGTTTGTGTGCACCTGAGGACAAACCTAAAGGGTTTTTTTTCCAGTTAAAGTAGTCTTGAGATTTCAGTTATGAAAAGGATTTATTCATCAGATTAGGAAGATGTTTAGTAGCCTTTGTGCTGGAACAGGTAGTGATGTGCTTGAAATATACCTTATGTCATGCACAGATACGAGGGGGATAACAGTCTAATTATTTATATAGTTAGAAACTCTCTTACCTCTAAAGGTAAGACAGAATTTCTAGGAGGGGTACTGGAGTACAAAATACTGTAGAGCCTTAAAATAATACCTAGACCATCCTTTTAGCCCTTTTGACTTTAGCTGCGCAGTTGGGACAATGCAAACATTCTAGTAAGAAATTACACCATAACATAAGTACTAGTTCTTCTACTGGACCTTTGGGATTTAACATTGCTACCAGTGGGTAGTAAAATTTGCTACCAGTTGCTGCCTGTGTGGTGGCATAAATCCTGTCCCTGGAAACTGCTAAGTTAACTGAAAATATGGTCGTAAAAGTAGTAATAAAGCTTGACATTAGTTGTTGTTTTCTGTTTGTTTCCTGACTCGCATGATTCTGATTGGGTTCTGACTTGTGAGCATAGATGTAGGTGGTGGCAGTACTGTATGAGCAGATGTGCTGCTGGTTTGTTGCATAAAAGTACAGATGCTGTGTGCTTTTGACAACACTGAGGGTTTTGGAAAGGCTGTGACTGGTGGGCTGTCATGAAACCCCACATGTGCTCCTGAATGAGTGAGTTTTGGAAACCCATCTGTAGTTTCTGTTTAATAGCCGTGAACTGGAGCTGATCTTTACTTGGCATTTAATATTGCTTTCCTAGGAAGATGTTTTCAGTACCTCTTTTCTCCTGTCAGATATTGCAGACTCTGAGGTCTGTTGTTGTTAAAGGTGTGTCCTGCTAACTGTTGGCTTGCACTGATAAATGTGCTTTTTTCTAAATAAAAAAAGAAAAAGCCACACAACACCCCACCTCCTCAAGCCCAAAAACCCTTGTAAAATAATTCTGTTTGGGAAGTTTCCTGTTGGTTACTTTTTTTATTTAAAAAAACCCAAACTTTCCTTATGCTGCTGTCAGGTACTGAACTGCTTCTTAGTTGTTTTTACCTCCTCTGTTTTGGGGGAGGGGGATGAGAATGACATTCATGTCTTACGATCTCTTTCTCGGTTCATTCCTTGCAGTGGACTGTCGGAGGTTCTAAAAACAAGAAAAAGGGCAAAGCTGGTAAGGCAGAGAAGAAAGGAGCCATGAAGAAACAGATGAATAAAGCTGCCTCTTCAGGCAGCTCAGATAAAGACAGCTCTGCTGAGAGCTCTGCACCTGAGGAGGGTAAGATAACGCAGTGTAATTCCAAGTGAAGTTACTTTATGTGACGAGTAATGTTAAATATTTCATTCAAAGAGTTTTCTTTGTGTTAATGGTAGTCTGAATGACTCTTAAACTTGTTGTGGCTTGAAGAGAATAGCATTTGGTGAAGCACTGCTGTAAGCGCTCCCTTACAGCTGCAGCATGGCACACTCTTTCAGCTGAGGAATGTTTGCCATATTTCATTGCTTGACTTTCGCCTGGAAATTTTTTTCCTTTCTTCTAGCATGTCCCATCTGTGTCATGGGTATTGTTTTCTTTTATTCCCACTAGTATATTTTACCTTCCCAAACTTCCTGTAATGACAAAGGAGTGTGTAGTGTTGTGTGAGGGAAGTAGGAACTTAGCTTGCATGCACTCACTCTGGATTGAAACTCTTGCATGTTGATCACAGAATCATAGAATCATCATGGCTGGAAAGGACCTCCAGGATCATCAAGTCCAGCCCTCATCCCAGCAGCTCCTTACCCCTACACCATGGCCTCAAGTGCTCTAGCTACTCCATTTTTAAACATCTCTAGGGATGGTGACTCCACCACCTCCCTGGGCAGCCTGTTCCAGTGCCCAACCACTCTCTCAGCAAAGAACTTCTTCCTAAGATCCAATCTAAACCTCCCCTGATGCAACTTGAGGCCATTTCCCTTATCCTATCATTAGTAATTTAGGAGAAGACGACCAGCACTAGCCTTGCTACAACCTCTTTGAGGTAGCTGTAGAGATCAATAAGGTCTCCTCTCAGCCTCCTCTTTCTGGACTAAATAACCCCAGCTCCCTCAGCCACTCTCCATAGGGCCTGTTCTCCATCCCTCTCTCCAGCCTCACTGCCTTTCTCTGGCCCCAGTCCAGCCCCTCAATGTCCTTCTGATACTCTGGCACCCAAAACTGGCACCAGTGCTCAAGATGCGGTCTCGGGTGCAGAGTACAGGGCTACCATCATCTCCCTCCTCCTGCTGGTTACTCCGTTCCTCATACAGTGTTCTTCGGGAGTGTTGGTGATTGCGTTGTTAGAGGTGCATTCACAGCTACAAAGTTACAGGTGTATAAGAATCTTCTCAGGGACCTAAGGACTTCGACATAAAAATCTTTTTGTCAGATCCTAGCACACTCATTAAAAAGCCTTTTAAAATGTTCCCATTGTGCTAAACGTTTTAACTTCTAATCCAATTTGTGTGCACATCTAGTACCAGCTTCTAGCATGCATGGGTTATGGTGACAAAAGTATTGTGTCCTTGGTTTAGCTTTCATGATATGTGTGGTGGAAGAAGAGTGTAGAATTAATTCTCAGTATTGTTGCTAATGTGGTGAAGCAGTTGGGCTTTGCCCTGGTTGAATCTCACTGCCTTGTGTGTTTGTTTTAGGAGAAGTCTCTGACTCAGAAAGCAACAGCTCCTCATCTAGCTCTGATTCTGACTCTTCGTCAGAAGATGAAGAATTTCATGATGGCTATGGAGAAGACCTGATGGGAGATGAAGAAGACCGAGCTCGACTGGAGCAAATGACAGAAAAGGAGAGGGAGCAGGAGCTGTTTAACCGGATAGAGAAGAGAGAAGTGCTGAAGAGAAGGTGACTATTGCACCTATTGATACTTGGTAGCAAATTCATACAGGCTGTATGGAGAGTATTCTGACTGTGCTCTCCTGTTTGGGACCTAGCGTTCAGCACTGTAAAGTGAATTAAGCTTCATCCTAGATGTTTTGTGTTAACTGTATCTAGCTGAGAAGCAGGTGGGAGGGATTTATGTGTGTTCTAGTAAGTTAGTTTCTGAAAGTGTCCCAGCTGTTGCATCCTGTGGTTCTGTCAGCTTCTGCTGCAGCACACTGACTGCCAGACTGTCAGGAGTGCTTTATTTTCTGTCTGTCTTATATTAGCTGTCACACACTGACACTTGGGAGAAAGGCAAACAAAATGTCAGGTGTATATGAACTGCTGGAATTTTTCCAGATACAACGGTGAAGCACTAGGCAAAGTTAGAGTTGCCTGTGTAGGGGTGTGAAGCTAGTTTGAGCAGTGTAGAGCAGACTTAGGGTTGCCTCTGTACAGAAACGTGAAGCTGAGCCCTAGTAGAAGAGAGTGCTGTTGGATATTTCTGCCACAGTTCCTGTGGTTTTATTTGGTACTGTAACACTGCTTTGTTAAGTAGCTTCCTTGTAGTGCAGGTATTTTTTTTTTCCCCCCGTGTGTCTAACACACAGTTACCTCTTCAGTGACTTCTTTCTCATTAGCTGACAAGTGTCTCCAGAGGACTGACACCCGTTGAGTAAATCAAGTGGAGTGCTGGCCACTGTCTCACCGTCCATTTGCCCAGGCTGTGGTTAAAGAGGGCATTTTCTGTGCTTTTAATGACTTCCAGTGTCTTATCTAGTCTTCTGATGTCCTTAAAGAGATCAAACTGAGTGAAAGATTGGGTTTAAATGAGGTAGAAGAATACTATTTTCATTTCATTTGCTGTTCCATGGTACCTGAACATCTTTCTTTTAGACTGAATGCTTTGGAATACTTGATACAAACAAGCTAAACGATCTAAGCTTGAGTTACTGATTTAAGCTCAAACAAGCTTGTCCTGTTCTGTGTAAAGGGTTGGCAGGTAGAACTAAGCAGGAAGGTAATTATTTGACTTTATGGTAAGTAGAATCTTTCAAAGTGCTGTCTAGCTCTTTGTTTGTGCTGTTAGCTCATTGAGGTTCCAGCAGCACTGCAGGTGGGGTGATCCCTGCGCCCTGTGCTGTGCTTCGTGTCAAAGGCATGAAAGGCAGTGAGCCCGTCTGGCTCTTCAGTTTCTTATATCCAAAATTCAGGTGCAGAGTGCTGAAGAAAGGTCTGCGTGACACGGATGTGTATGGCAGGCTATGTAATGTATGTGTGTCTAGCACCTTCACCGTGAGAGTGAAGTAACTTGACTTTTTTCTTGAGTTAGTCCGCATACACAATTTACTGAATCAATGACCAGCCTGTGCTGCAGTGGTATCTTAGTCACTGGAGAGTTACAGCAAATCAATAGTGTTTTCAATAGAGTGGCTGAAAATAAGATGTCAGGGAGAAGTGAGCCAAAAATGTGTGCTTTCAACATAGAAAGCAAGTAGCGTCCTGTGCTGCATCAAGACAAGTGTGACCAGCAGGTCAAGGGAGATAATTCTTCCGTCTACTCTACTTTTATAAGACCCCCACCTTGGGTATTGTGTTCAGCCCTACAGCATCCAGTGTAAGAAAGGCATGGACCTACTTGAGTGGGTCCAGAGTAGGGTCATAAAGATGACCAGGGGGCTGGAGCATCTTCCATGACAAGAGGCTGAGAAGTTTGAAGTTGTTCAGCTGGGAGAAGAGTAAGCTCTGGGGAGACCTGATGGCCTCCAGGAAAGATGAGGAGGGATTCCTTATCAGGGAGTGTAGTGATAGGACAAGGGTAACAGTTCCACATGGGAAGTGCATAGATTTAAAGTAGACATTAGGGAGATAGACGCTTTTTACTGTGCGAGTGGTGAGACAGTGGAGTAGGTTGTGCAGAGGAGTTGTGGATGCTCTCTCCCTGGAAGTGTTCAAGACCAGGCTGGATGAGGCTCTTTGAGCAGACTGGTCTCTACTGTGTTGCGTCCTCAGCCATGGTGGGGTGGAACTAGATGATCTTTTAGGTCGTTGCCAGCCCAGCCCATTTTGCGGTGATATTTCATGCAGGTAGAAGTGAAAGTGACTCAGTGAGCTGCAGAACCTGCCCAAGTTAGTTCGAGTGCATGGAGAACGTTGCCAAAGGAGAACGCGCTGAGGCTTCTTTGCAGTTGATAACAGTAGAATGGTGGGGTTTAAGCCTGAAAGAGTTAGTGTGATAGTGGCTTTTAACAATCAAGTTTTATCTGCTGATATTCCAATGATGTGAAACAGACAATTGCTTTTAGAGTTGAAGGCAGTATGTGATAGTTGCCATGCTGGCAAAAATTAAGGTGGAGTGAGGACAGGTTTTTGGGGACTAGCAGTTCCTGTGTGGTCTCCTAGGTCCTATAGGTTAGCTCTCTGCACCTGCAGTTCTCTAAGCTCAGCTGTTCTTCACCTTTATTTTCTTCGAGGAGGGAGTGTATGGGAATGGTGCACAGTACAGCACTAAAGGGTTATCCGCTGGGAGCAGCCAGTGCAAGTGTCCTGTACATCCTACTAACAACTTAAGCCATGATAGCACATAAACACAACTCCAATCACTACTTCATGTGTTCTTTCTGTTTCAATGTCTGCTACTAGATTTGAAATCAAGAAGAAACTAAAAACAGCAAAAAAGAAAGAAAAGAAAGAGAAAAAGAAAAAGCAAGAGGAAGAGCAAGAGAAGAAAAAACTCACACAAATCCAGGAATCCCAGGTAGAAAATTACTGTCCTTAGTAACAGACCCTTTCCGTGGCAGTAGAAGGTAGGATGCTGCCTCTCTCTGTCTCTTGATTCTTTTTCCTTACTGTCAGGCAGTGTGGTAAGCAGGTCAGAATTTAGTTCACTTGTATGCTCAAACTATCTTTAGCGTTTTCAGCTCATTTAAAGAAATTAACATCTGCTGAGAGGGACACTGATAGATCATTTTAATAAAAAATGCAAAGATGCAGCTACATCTAGAGTTGCTTCTCTCCAGTATGAGAACAGCAAAGCAGTCTTTTACAGTTTCTTTAGCCAGGCTTCTGTCATCCAGTCTGAAACACCACAAGAGCAATCTTTCCTGCCAGTGACAGTTTGAGAGAGCAGGATAGCAACTGCTCACTTGTCTTATTTATTTTGAATGCACATCGAGTGGAAGTAAGGCTTAGTTATTGGTAGAGGTGTCAAGCAAGAGTGTGAATACTAAGAAGAGCAGAAGTAGCTCTGCAGTTTTCTCACCTCCAGCAGAAAGAAAATAACACCACGTTTGGCAGTGAGGTCCCTGTAACTGAGCTCTAGTTTCAGATGGTTGAATCTGCTGTAGGTTCAAGTGGTTAAGGTCCTGCCCTTAGCAGTGCGTAGACCCTGGGAAGATATGCTTCCAGAACAGGATGGGATTCACCTTGCATAACTTCAGCTATCGAAGAACGAGTTGATTGCAGTAGTTGCTGCATCTGCTCTTTTGCAGTGGAGGGCATTTCCAGCTGGCAGTTCACTCCATGTTATTTTCTAGTGAAATAGTTGTTTTAACACTGAGATCAAGTGAGGTGAGAAGACTTCTCCCTCAGACACATATTGAGCAGAGTAAATCGCATCTCCCTACACCCTAACTCCATGTGTGTATGTAGTCCATAGGTAGCAATGCATAATATGTAGGTGTGTGCAGGTATATGCGCATACCAAATGTTCTTATGTAGCACCTTCCATACATTGACTTCATTTTAGTGACTGTCTCTTACAATTCTTAGAGAAGCTGCTTTCTATGCTACCTGGTGCTCCAGGCAGACCTCTTGAAAACAGAAAATATTAGAAGACTTACAACGTTTAAGATTTGGATCTGTATTGCAGATTTACACACTCCTTGTGCTTTAGGTGTTTTTTAACATAACTTTTCTCTCTGCTGCTGAATGAGAACTAGTGTCTTGCTTTGGACTTGCAGAAGGGGAAGCAAATGAAAATCCAGTTTTTTCTCATTAGTTGTTAGCTGCAGAATTACTTCCATTTCATTTCTCTGGCCCTTTTTCAACTTTAAGGGGGAGTTCTGAGACTTCAGGTTGTTGACAGAAATGTTGAAGTATAACCATGTTCATAATTTTTATTACAAAGTAGAAAAAAGAAACACACTTCAGAATGATCTCCTTCTCCCTAGCCTCTGCAAAAAATGAACCTGCTAAAAAGAATTTCATCATTGAGTTTGTTAGTAGTTTGTATTTGAAATGTTTCTAAAGGATGCAAACATTCTTTGTTTTAATGCATTTCAGTTTATGGATGGGGAATTTCTGTGTGTGTTTTTAGGTCACGTCACATAACAAAGAGCGGCGATCAAAGCGAGATGAGAAGTTAGACAAGAAATCTCAGGCAATGGAGGAGCTAAAGGCAGAAAGAGAGAAAAGGAAGAACAGAACAGGTATGAAAGTGTGTTGGTATTGCTACCATTTTTGAGGTGTTGTTACAGCTTTCTGAAAGTGCTACTTCATGTCTATGTAATGCAACAGTCCTACACCTTGGAGTGAATGAATCATGTGTCTGTTTTCCTTGGTCACTTGCTCAACAAGACCACCAAGAGTATGGTTTGGCACTACCACTGCCATGTTACTTCCCATCCCTCCATGGAATGTTTTGAAATCACAGAATCACAAAATGGTTTGGAAGGAACCTCCAAAGGGCATCATCCAATCCAACCCCCTACAACAAGCAGGGCCATCACTCACCAGACCAGGTTGCCCAGAGCCCTGGCCAGCCTGACCTTGAATGGCTCCAGGGATGGGGCCTCTACCACCTCTCTAGGAAGCCTGTTCCAGGGATTCCCCACCCTAAGATTCAATAACTTTTTCATCCTGTCCAGCTCCAATGTGCCCTTTTCCAGCTTCAAATCATGACCACTTGTCCTGTTGTTCCCTGCCGTTGGGAACACTCTTCTGTAGCCACCTTAGAGGCCCAACTTCAGGGGTTGGAAGGTCACTAGAAGGTGCCCTCAGAACCTTCTTTCTAGCTTCTCCTCAGCTAGATGTATCTGTTTATCTTAGATTTCTCACCTTTCATCGTGTCTATTAAATACACGGGCAGCAGCAGCAAACTTTCTTTGCCATCCACTGTATTGCACTTGGTAACGTTTAGGTCGTGTTTAATGTGATCACTTAAATTCTGTTATCTAATCTCTGAACCATCCCAACAGTATTTATTGTACTTCCACTCTCTTGTCTACATTTCCTTGTTTCTCCACTGGCACATCGTCTTCCTGCAGACTTCTGATGCAACGCTTTTTTGTTATTCTTCTGGATTTTAACATGGTCCTCTCCAAACATGACATCTCTTTTCTTTTCTCTTGAAAAAGTACGGGTAGTCTGGCCATAGTAGTTTTGTCTTTGATATCCAGTTGTCTTGCACACTTTGTATTGCTGTGTGCAGTCACGTTGCGAGGCTGAAGATAAATGCAACTGAGGTTGAAGTTGATTTGACTTCTCTCTTTGAATTTATTCCATGGAATGTTTAGTGTACTAGTAAATCTGAACATGTGGCATTTGTGTCCAGTAAAATTAAGAGCTGCCTTTTGAAATAAAAAAGAAACTAATCGAAGTTTCAGTTCCAAAAGGAAGTTTTCATTAAAAACTTACAGCTTGCTTTTTCTTGTTTTCTGCCCTTCTGCTCCCAGCTGAATTGCTTGCCAAAAAACAGCCATTAAAAACTAGTGAAGTGTACTCTGATGATGAAGAGGAGGAGGAAGATGATAAGTCAAGTGAGAAAAGTGATCGCTCATCCAGATCCTCATCCTCTGATGAAGAGGAAGAGTAAGTAGCAAACATCGAACTGTGAGGACTTTCAAGTATCTGTTCAAAAACAGAAATCCACTTTCTGTAGACACGCACACTGGTTTAGAGGATTGTTTTGGCACGGGTCAGTGTTTCCAAAGTGTATTTTGCCTCTGGGCAATTTGCGTTGCTCAGATTTGAGTCCTTGGCTTCTATAGCGTGGTACTGATTTACCTTAGATGGGTTCGCAGTTTCAGTTCTCTGCTGGTGCCTTTGTGCCATTTACACCGTTTTCTGCAGGTTTGTTTCATACCACAGTTAGCAGCCACAGAATCCTGTCAGAGCAGAGATGGCTCATATTAAAGCATTGGCCTGTAAACTGCTTTGTGGTCAGAGTGTTTCTACTTTGTAGTAGTAGAGGCAGTAGCTAACAAGTCTTAGACTTTGCAGGAAGCCTTGGTTTCTCATCAATGCTGAATTCAAATATCTGTAGTCAGCTAGTGTGTCATAAATATGATTAGTTAATAATGTGAATAGTTGGCACTCATGCCATGCCTTGCTATTGATACCTCCTTTGGTACTTGTCTAATTCTCTTTCTGTATTCCTTCGCACCTTTCTCACAACAGGAAAGAAGAAATTCCTCCTAAGTCCCAACCAGTGTCCTTGCCTGAAGAGCTGAACCGAGTGCGGTTATCACGACACAAGCTGGAGCGCTGGTGTCATATGCCCTTCTTTGCCAAGACAGTCACTGGCTGCTTTGTCCGTATTGGCATTGGAAATCACAACAGCAAACCTGTTTATCGGGTGAGTTTGGTTCCATGCATGAAGTTTCCAAACACTGGAGAAACACGAGCACTGTGTGAACCATATATTGTTCTTAGAACAATTGTACTGGGTTTTACATTATCCTTTTAGTGCCTTCGTTTGAGATCATAGGATGTTAGGGGTTGGAAGGGACCCAAGGTCATGCTGTGATTGCCAAATCTTAATGCTAAACAAAGGAAATGTGTAAAAAGCTACTGCATATCACTGGTTTTAACTGAATTATAGTTGCTTGAATTGTTGTAGATGCCAGAAGTATTCTCTAAAGCAAGTGCAGCCTTTGAGTGAGAATTCCACTTGCAAAGAAAGACGGACTGTGGAGCTTGTCAGGAGTGTAGGCAATACATAAAAGGGAAAATAAGAAGAACCTGCTCCTCTCACCTCACTTTTCCTTTCCAGCAGTAAAGATCAAGCAAATTTAGACTCATGGCTTACATTGCCAGGGGACAGATTAAGGCCCTAAGGGGACATCCCCTATTCTCTCTGGTTTAGCAAGAGTTATAAGCTAAAAAAAATTACGTTGCCAAATAACAACCAAAATAAAACAGTCTGCACGTTGCTAGGTAAAACCAATCAGGCTGTTTTCGGCTCTCACCTCCTTCCAAGTAAATCCTCCAGAAAATAATATTCACAAATCACCTGCAAGACAATTTACTGTACAAAGAGACATAAGTTCAATACAATGAGACAGACGTTTACTTATAGTTCTGGGCATTCAAGACCTTGTTCCAGTTTTTATAGTGCTGTAGTGTAATCTTTGCACCTGAGCGGTTCTCAGGTACCTGCAACTGCTGGAGCTGTTAACAGGGCAAGATTGCTTAGAACCAGAAAAGGACATTGCTGCCAAAGAGGTGGAGGAGGCTGGTTTAATGACGAAAGAAATCTGTGGGACAGCTAGGTGAAGAGAAAGATTTAGTGAGAGAGGGAGCACTAACAGAGCCTGTTCTTCCAGCTTAGGTTCATGCAGTCTTGTCTCATCTTTTGTGTTGGAAACTAGAGTTCAGGACTCTGACCAAGTAAGGATGAGTAATGTTCACTCCTTATTTCTGGGAATACTTCCAAGTTATTGCATGGTCTTGATTCTTTCTTTATATAAAGTGTTTCTAGTACGTCAGGGTGCCTCACAAGAGAAGGCAATTTGGAATGGGTTTATTTCTGTTGCATTGCTGTAACTGCACAATCATGGGGTGCAGTAATAATCTATGAAATGGTGTCAGAGTCCCCAGAGGGGCCTGTGTGTAGTCTGAGCAGCACTGATGCAGTTCATCTGAGACAAACATTCATCTGAGCCAGTATTAACTGAAAGGGATGTAGGCAAATAGGATAGTTGACAGCATTTGGTCAGGAAACCAGAACTGAGAAGATAGAAAAGCTGCATCAAACATTCAGACAGTAGTGTTTGTCGACTGAAAGGTGGTGCATGAAGCAATTAATTCAGTACCTGGTAATGCACACTGAAGGGTCTTGCTTTCCTGGATCTAGTTATATTAAGGGGTTGGATCTCTAGTGAAAAGGCTTGAAGTATGCCGGTTATACTCCAGGAACACCCAAAAAAACCCTCATGCATCCTTCTTCTTGTGTTTTTTACCCTGATATAGGTTGCTGAAATAACAGGCGTGGTAGAGACTGCAAAGGTTTACCAGCTTGGTGGAACCCGGACAAACAAAGGACTGCAGTTGCGGTAGGATACCAAAGCAACCATTGTTGGTTCATGAATTTGCGTCCTTTCCATATAAAGTTCTGTGTGTAGCTTGGAGAGGAGAGCCAAAAGCAGACTGGGCTGAGTTATGCTGCTTACTACTGAAATCACAGAACATTAGAGATTGGAAGGGACCTTGAGAGATCATCCAGTCCAATCTCCCTACCACAGCAGGATCTCCTACATCAAGTCGCACAGGAACATGTCCAGGAGAGGAGTTTTAAATGTCTCCAGAGAAAGAGACTCCACAACCCCCTTGGGCAGCCTGTTCCAGTACTCTGTCACCTTCGCTGGGAAGAAGTTTCTTCTCGTACTGATGTGGAACCTCTTATGTTCCAACTTACTCCCATAATGTCGAGGTTGGGTTTACTTGCGTTGTTGCCTTAAGCATAATGAGTGTTGCAAAAAACCTCGTGCAGGGGCCTGTGCTGACTTCTGAGCAATAAATTCACAGGAGCTCTTCTCTGTTCTTGTGGAGATAATCAGGTGTTAGAAATGTATCGTTTAGAGGCATAAATGCTTGGGTCTGCTCTATGTATGGCAACCTAAAACAGTGCCTTGGAAGGAAGCACTGGATTTGTCTTGTTCTTGAGGTCCTTTTAAGGATTACGAGGTGACAGTTAACGAGTCCAATACAAAACATTCTGGTCAGAGAGGACAAGAAGACTTTAACCGTTTGTGAGAAACAGGAAGGCACGTTGGGTGCAAGTGTGGAGCCAAAAAAACGAGTCTCATCTAAATCCATTGTGATACTCAGTAACTTCTTAGACTTCCTCATGAGAGAGCTCCAAGCTTTGAGTGCAGTTTAGACCATAGCAACTAATTTCAGCATTGGCTAGTAGCAGTATAGCGGTTAGCTGGCAGTGCCGCAGGTAGTCTGCACAGAAAATGCTTTGTGACTGGCTAGTAAATGAAAAATTAAGGGTTGGCTCCAGCATGGTGTGGGCCAGTACTGCTCAAAGGTTACTTCTACTGGTCTGAACATGAAGAACATTTGTGTTTCCCAAGATCACGCTGTGGGTCACCAAACCAAGATCATGCTGTGGGTGCGTAAAGTTTAGATGTGAGAAAGGTCTGTTTCTGAGTCTATTCAAAGCCACAAAGGTGATGAAGGGAGTGGAACATCTGCTTGATGAGGAAAGGCTGAGGAATTTGGGTCTCTTTATCTTGGAGAAAAGGAGACTGAGGGGTGACCTGATTAAGGTTGATAAATATGGAAAAAGGATGGGTGTCAGGAGGATGGAGCCAGGCTCTGCTTAGTGGCCTTCAATGATAGGACAGGGGGCAATGGATGTGAGCTGGAATGCAGGAGGTTCCACGTCAATATGAGAAGGGCCTTCTTCATGGTGAGGGTGACAGAGCCCTGGAAGGGGCTGCCCAGGGTGCTTATGGAGTCTCCTTCTCTGGAGATGTTTGAAATTCACCTGGCCATATCCCTGTGCAACTTGATCTAACAGATCCTGCTGTGGCAGGGGGATTGGACTAGATGATCTTTTGAGGTCCCTTTGAATCCCTCATGTCGTGTGATTCTGTGGCTGTGTTTCCTCCTGAGGGGTTTTAGCAACTGAGCAACTGTTTCCGGCAGGCTCACTGTCCAGTATTAATTTGCAGTGCTACCAATAACTGACACAGTCACAAACTGTGACTGACCTGACTGAAGTCAGAACAGGTACAAGTGTAGATAGCCTGTGAGCCACAAGAATAGCCTCAGGCGTCTGGTTTTGGGCTTCTGGAATCAGTTTATACCTGTAGATCCAAGATCCCAGCTTTACAATCAGAGGGATGTTGTGTTTTCTTGTTGCAGGCATGGCAGTGATTCACGTGTGTTTCGTTTGGAGTTTGTCTCCAATCAGGAATTCACAGAAAGTGAGTTTATGAAGTGGAAGGAAGCGGTAAGTTTGCCAGACTTTAGTTTCTTCTTAAGGTTTCTTCAGCAGAAGGCTGCTAAGCAGAAAGTAACCTCTTTATCTCTTGTGCTTAGATGTTCTCTGCTGGGATGCAGCTACCCACACTAGATGAGATAAACAAGAAGGAAGTGTCCATTAAAGAAGCCCTCAACTATAAGTTTAATGACCAGGACATTGAAGAGGTAATCAGTGTGCTTTCATGAGGCTGTAGCAGTAATTAAAGGTGACAGGAACTGATGGAGTAGAGCTCTAGCTGTTGCAAAGCAGAATAATCGTGGTATTTTCATCTTAGGAAGAAAATGAAAGGCCAAAAGTGAAGTTGCATGGCTGGGTAGAGTTGCCTAGCAATTCAGCTGTTTGGTGCACAGTCCTGCTTCATGTCCTTCACTCCCTGCTAGTTCCTCTCAAACTTGTGTTGCACAACTCTGAACTCATAACCTAAGTATGGCAGCTTGGTTTTCAAGTCTGAAAAGCTAACGGCATCGTGCTAGATGCGTTTATCACAGTGGCAGCTGTTTACTTACTTAGTGCTGACCAAAGGTGGTTAGCATTAGGTTTATGTAAGCTGTGAATGAAGGGAAAGGAGCTCTCCATTTGCAAGTCACAGATTTAAAGATGCGGCAGAGATAGAGCTGAGTGAAATGCTGTGGCAGTGGGTACATTTCTTAGGGGATACTGATCTTAGGAGTGGTGGTGGAGCAGAATTTTAACAGTCAGTGTGTGCTTGCAGCCCAGAAAGCCAACCGTGTCCTGGGCTGCTTCAAAAGAAGCAGTGACAGTTGGTCGAAGGAGGTGATTCTTCTCCTCTGTTCTACACTGGTTAGACCCCACCTGGAGTCCTGTGTCCAGTTCTGGAGTTCCTAACATCAGAAGGACACAGAGCTCCTGAAAGGTGTCCAGAGGAGAGCAACTCAAATGACCAGAGGGCTGGAGCAATTCCCCTATGAGGACAGGCTGAGCAAGTTGGGGTGATTCAGCCTGGAGAAGAGGAGGTTCCCAGGTGACCTTCTAGCAGCTTTCCAATCTCTGAAGGGGGCTACAAGAAAGCTGAAGGAGGGCTTTTGCCATGGGTAGTAGCAAAAGGATAAAGGGAAAGGGTTCCAGACTTGAAGAGGGGTGATGGAGGTTGGACATGAGGAACAAATTCTTTGCTGTGAGGGTGGTGCTGGAACAGGTTCCCCAAGGCAGTTGTGGCTGCCCCATCCCTGGCAGTGTTGAAGGGCAGGTTGGCTGGGGCCCTGAGTAATTTGCTCTAGTGAAGGTGTCCCTGCCTGTGCAGGGGGGCTGGAACTGGATGATCTTTAAGGTCCTTTCCAACCCTGGCCATTCCATGAACTTATGATCTGATGCAATCTCTGCTACGTATATCACCAACACTGTAAAGTGCCACAATGACCCTTCTACTCAGGTACTGAGTCCTCACCTCATGGATGTGTTCCAGCATGAGCAATATGGAAAACATGAAGCTATTGCACAAGCAGAATGCACCACCCTTCTTCCATTGCCTCCAGCACAGCACCTTGCCATTCCTCAATTCCTTTTTAATTACTCTCATAACCTTCCTCTGCCACACTTCTACCCAAAGAGCAGCCAAAAATAGCTTAAAGGAAGCAGGCAAATTCTGTCACAGGAAAGCGGCTCAAGATTGACTGAGGGGCTACTTCTCAGGCTGAAGATTTCACAGAGGGTGCCATGGGCTCTAGGTCTGACTCTCCTTCAGTACAGAATGCACTGCCATGACAGAACCAGAAGACCTCAGACCCGCTGATGTTTAAAAGAAGTCACATGGCAGAACTATATTTAAGCTTACACTGACTCTCCCCTGCCTTGAAGGGAAAAACAGACTCAGTTCTAGGCTTCGATTTGCTCTACTGCTTGTACTGCTTGCCTGCAAGAACCTCAGTTCCTAGGCTTTGCATTAGGTGAATGGAGCCAGCTTCAGCTACATCCATCACCACCTTGAGCTGCTCCATCACTGAATCCCAGAACAACTCAGGCTGGAAACACCCTCTGAGCTCAGACAGCCCAGGACCTAACACCACCACAGCAGCCAGACTAGGACTAAGGGCCACAGCCAGGCTGTCCTTCAACACCTCCAAAGATAGGGACTCTACTACCAACCTGGGGAGTCCATTCCAGGGTTTGATCACTCTTTCTGTGAGGAAGAGTTTCCTAATGTCCAGCCTAACCCTCTCCTGGCAGCTTCAGGCCCTGCCCTCTCGTCCTGGCACTGATTGCCTGGGAGAAGAGCCTGACCCCCACCTGACTACAACCTCCCTTCAGGGAGTTGGAGAGAGTGAGAAGGTCCCTGCTGAGTGTCCTCTTCTCCAGGCTAAACACCCCCAGCTCCTTCAGGCTCTCCTCATCAGACTTTCCCTCTAGGCCCTTCCCTAGTCTTGTTGCTCCTCTGGACCTGCTCCAACCTCTCAATCTCTTTCTTGAAGTGAGGGTCCCAGCACTGCCCCCAGTACTTGAGGGGAGTCTCGATTTGGCAGTGAAATGTACAGTACCCAGTACAGGGGGAGAATTACATCCCTAGTCCTACTAGCCACACTATTGCTGATCCAAGCCAGGATGCCATTTGCCTTCTGGGCCACCTGGGCACCGTGCTGGCTCAAGTGTGGCATCAAGTAGCATCGGGTGTGCTGGTAAAAGAAGGCAGGTAGGAGGAATATTGGTGTCAAGGCTTCAGGCACTTGACTGCCGAGCTGCTACTGGTCTTGTGGCTGCAAAGAGTGCGGGGTGAGTCAGAGCATTAGCATAAATTGGGGTGAATTCCCTGTGGCTGCACTGCGCAGAGGATGCGTTTCGGGCAAGCTGACTCCAGGCACGTAGGAAGACTAGGAGCCACTGGGCTGCTCCTCCTCTCCTGCTTGTGACTCACGACACTGTCAATGCAAGGAGTGGTTGCTGATGTTTCTCCCCTGGACAAGGCTGTACCTGGAGACACTGGCTTCACATCCCTTCTCTGGGTAGAAACAAAAGGTCACTACCCAGAGGCAGTGTTCCTTGTTGTGGCTCCCTAACAAGAAGGACATCCATGGGAGCCGTGCTGCCAGGCTGTGTCTGAACGCCCAAGCAAGCAGGGCTTCTGCAGCACTGCACAACCAGTCTGATAACCCGTTACAGCTTCCTTGCTCCCAGTGCAATGTGACAAGGCCACTGCCAGTCTTTGGGTTGAGTGCATGGTGAGGAGGGGCAACTCGACAGCTTTTCTAGGTGCAGGGAAGACGTTCCTGCTGCACCTGCTTGCCACGTAAGCCCTGTGTGGGAAGTGTTGACAGTGCAGTTCTGTGGTCCGTGCTCTTCACTGGGAGGCAACAGGAAAGTGACTCATGTGGCAGTGCATCCCCTTCTGCCCAGAGAACATGGTGACTTGAGGGACAGATGGTAGGACACACAGGAGATGTGAGATTGACAGCAAACTGACAGGCAGGCAGTAACGAATTCCTGGTTGGTTCACTGGTGATATCTGAGCTCAGCTTAATGTTCCTTGGCTATCAGTGACCTGTGGGCACCAGCAAATAGAGTTCTGCTCCTAAACAGGACGTCATACTTCGCTAGTGTTTGGATTGCATTAGCTGAGAATGGTATCCAGTGTTGACAGAACAAGATATTTACAGTTAGCCTGTTCTGGTGTCTGCTTGGGTAGCTGCCCTGTGCCCATAGCCGCAGTGACACAGTCTAAACTTTTTCCTGGAGTAACGTTGCTCTTCACTTGGCTCACTCTGGCAGATCAATATTCCCTGCGAGATGACTCTATCTGCTCTGGCTATGCTGTTGATCCTGACCTGGCACTGACTTTTTCCAGCTCTACCAGAACATCTTTCCAATTGTCATTTTTCTCACAGTCCTAACCCTGTCTCATCTCAGACTCTGCTGTATGCTAAGCATGGAACTAACCTAAGAGCAGAGGCTAAACTTAGCCATGCTGAATTCAGGAGCTTCATCTATTTATATCTTGTCACTATCATATGAGCTCTTCAGAGGTCTTTGGTAGTTTGAGGTGCTCTGGTACCTTCCCAGTGCCTGATAGCCTCTATCGTGTGTGTCTGTCTGTCTGTGAGTGGTGGCAGTGGCAGTGTCACCAGATCAAAACATGAGTGCAGTTTGTCTCCCTTAACTGGAGTAAAGGTCTGTGTGGGTGCAGGGACAGAGACATCTGACCTGATTTGACTCTTGACAAAGAATGGGACTTTCTTGAGGGGCACTGGAGAGGAGGGAGAAGTGAGGTTCTTTTGGATTGTACGCAAGTAATCTACTTAAATTAATCCTATCTGAATTCCACCTGCATCCCTCAGCTCATCCCCTAGAGCCACCCGACAATGCAGGGTGAGGTGTGATGTGGCATGGATGAACCTGGACTGAGATTTTACCAGGGCACCCACCTTTTAATGGTCAGTTTAGATTTGGCAGTGAAATGTACAGTGCTGACTATGGGGAATCGTCTCCTGGGGCAGACTAAAGCTGCAGGCACTCTGATCACATGGATGCTGGAGGCTGCTGGCTGGTGTGTCAGTGGAATATCAAAGTCATAGCATGGGTGATTGGTGTGTGATGTAATACTTGGACTGGAATGCTGTACACAAGCAGAGGCATCGTCACCACTTGTTTACCTACTCTGGTGTTACAAGTAGCCTGGGGTTACATCAGGCTAGAGAGCACAACCAGATTTTTTTTGGGATCGGAACACTGCATTGGTGCCAGGACAACAGCTGGCAGTGTAATATTTTACGTTTCAGATGGGTATTTTCCTCCTCTCATTTCAAGGAAAAGCCTTGGAATGTTCCCTCGATGGTACCTTTGCTGTAACGTTTCACAGTGCTGAGCTAATACCTGGATGTCAGACCTGCAGAGATGTGGGAAGCCCTCCTTGGTACAGACCGCACTCTTGAGGAAATACTCTGTCCTCTTACCTCTCTCTTATCTGCCCTAGTGAGACCATTTCCAGAGTGCTGCATCCAGTTCTGGGCCCCCAAGTTCAAGAGGGACAGAGAGGATGACGAAGGGACTGGAACCACCTACCTTATGAGGAAATGCTGAGGGACCTGGGGCTGTTTAGTCTGGAGAGGAGAAGACTGAAAGGGTATCTCATTAATGTCTATAAATAGATGAGGGCTGGGCATCAAGAAAGCAGGGACAACCTCTTTTCACTTGTGCCTTGGGATACGATAAGGGGCAGTGGATTCCAGCTTGAGCACAGGACGTTCCACCTCAGCATGAGGAAGAACTCCTTTACTGTGAGGATGACAGAGTCCTGGAACAGGCTCCCCAGAGAAGTTGTGGAGTCTCCTTCTCTGGAGGCTTTCTAGCTCTGTCTGGATGTGTTCCTGTGTGACTTGCCCTAGACTCTATGGTCCTGCTTGAGCAGGGGGGTTGGACTCAATGAGCTCTGGAAGTCCCTTCAAACCTCTAATAGTCTGTGTCTGTTACCTGGCTGTACTGGATAGAATCCTGCTTCTGAGTCCATCTTTTCTGTAAATCGATCTTCTCATTCCAGACACCCCAGACAATTCTAACCAAGCAGTTGGGCTGTTGCTTGCTTTCCAGCTTCTGATGAATGCAAAATTGCTCTTGGCAGTGCTGGGATGTGCATAGCCCATTCATCATTTGGTGGGGTACACATACACCTCACATTGAACTACATGGAGGGCTTTCCAGTGTATTTTAGCTTTCTCTATTAGACATCCCAGTTGAGGCAATCTGTGCCAGCTAAGATAGAAAGGCTGTTGCCTTATAGCCCTGTAGGAGTTTAATGATTCATTAGGATAATAAATAATTCTCACTTTTAAAAATAATAATAATTCTCACTTTTTAAAAATCACCCTCTAATCTCACAACCTCCAGTCCTATAATGCTTGGCTGCAAGCTGCCCAGATCCCAGCCTCTAGCACCTGGTAGCTTTCCATGTCAGCTGAAGTGTGTGGGCACTGTCTGGAGCATGGGGAATTTCTTTACTGAGAAAGTTGTCAGGCACTGGAACAGCCTGCCCAGGGAGGGGGTTGAGTCCCCATGCTTGAAGGGGTTGAAGAGAAAGGTAGATGTTATGTTGGGGGACTCGGGGGACAGGGTTTAGTGGTGCTGATAGGGCTGGGAAAAGGTTGGACTCAATGATCTTGAAGATCTTTGAGGGTCACAGAACACTGGAACAGGCTCCTCAGGGAGGTCGTGGAGTCTCCTTCTCTGGGGACTTTCAAGGCCCGCCTGGATAGGTTCCTCTGTGATCTGTGTTAGATAGTTTTGTCCTGCTCCGGCAGGGGGGTTGGACTCGATGATCTCTTTGGGTCACTTCCAACCCCTAACATCCTATGATCCTATGATCTCTTCCAGCCAAGACTGTTCTAGGACTGTATGATTAGCATGGAGGTTGATGAAAGTAGTCTTCTGCTCTCTAGGATCTTGGCTGGCAGAGGCTAATTCCTAAGGTCTGTCTCTGCAGGCTGATGCCAAAATCTGTGGATTTATTCCACATTCCTCTGCTTGAAGCAGGAATGAGCACTGCCCACTCCTGGACTGACTTCTGCAAATGGAATGTTATGATCAGCCCCCTTTCTGATGTAAAGCTTACACCAGAAAATAAGGACTATAAGAGGTTCCTGAGTGCAGACTCCTAAGAACATGTTTAATCACTTGATGCTGAACTTAATCACATCTTTTAGAATAAGCAGTTAGTGATTCCTTTCATTTGAGTCTGAGTCTATGCTTTCAGTGGCAGAGGTATCAAGAATCTCTCCACATCTCTCAGTGCCTTTTCTATGCAGTCCTGCAGATGGCTGAAGTTCTCACATTGCTCTCTGGGGACCATGTACTGCTGCGTGTGCAGCTGAATCACTGGCTACCTATTCCTCTAACAGCCCCCACTTCATCACTTTCTGTGCTGAAGTAGGAGCCTGCAATATGAAATCTCCTTGAACAAAAGCTGTGGATCATAGAATGGTAGGGGTTAGAAGGAACCTCCGGAGATCATCTAGTTCCAACCTCACTGCTAGAGCAGGATCACTAAAGAAGATTGCACAGAAACACATCCAGGTGGGTTCTGAATGGCTCCAAAGCAGGAGACTCCACAACGTTTCTGAGCAGCCTGTTCCTGTGCTCTATGACCCTCTCTGAGAAAAAGTATTTCTTTATGTTTAGATGGAACCTCCTGTGTTCCAGTTGGTATTCATTGCCTCTCATCCTGTGGCTGGACATCACTGAGAAGAGTCTGGTCCCATCCTCCTGCCCTTTGGCCTTTAAACCTTTATCTTTTCCGGATTCAGCAGGTGGGAAAGCTCACCAGATTCAGTCTGACTGAGGGAGTTCTTTCTCCCCTTACTTCCAGACCTGCTGCCATGCCAAACTACATTCTCAAGTCTGCACTGCTATGCACTGTGAAGCAGCACTGTAGAGTCTTGTGATTCCTTAGCTCTTGACTTTCCAGGGGTGAGCAGACAGATGGGAGCAGACAGCTGTTGCATGTGAAGGGCTTGGCTGTAAATGAGTAATGAATAGCTGTGCAAGGAGGATAACTGTGACAGCAGCAAGCATCAGGAGTTTGCTGCAAGGTCTCCCTTCAAGTACTGGGGGAGTGCTGGGCCCCTCACTTCAAGAAAGAGATTGAGGGGCTAGAGCAGGTCCAGAG